>JAGFNK010000933.1:0-18100 GCA_025769875.1 Russula earlei
TTGCTTATTCTTGGTTCCGTTGACATTTCGTACTACCACGGTTCATGTAGTTCTTGTTTTCCAATCTTCAGTGTTTTCTAAGCTGAGTGATCAATGAAGTTCTCTGTGTTGGAGTTACAGCCACAGCGCGACGACAACACCAGCTTGGAAGTCCGAGCTCTGAGTTCCGAGGCTCACACATGCACACGTTTAGATAATGTGGCCTTCCTTTCATGCCACTTTACCTTTGACTGATTCAAGTATATAATGTACTATACTTTCACCCTCGCACCTCAGTCTTGATTCTCACAGACTGAGGTCAGTTACATTTTCTATCTCATTAACTTTTGATACTGATACTATACTACCTAGTGCAATACTATCGCTACAGGTTACAGCACTTCATATAGTCTTGATTCTCACAGACTGAGTGCGATACTATTGCTACACTCTGTTGCTCCACTGTCTAGTAGAGCAGATTCCTTGGCTGTTGTGTGTGCAGTGATGAAATTGAATGGGATATTCATAGCATTCAGTCTTCTAATGTACACTTGCAACATACTATTCTTCCTAAGCCAGGACATTGACTTAGGTGTTCCTAAAAACCCTGTTCCATCAGTTCTTCCAGTAGGTCCTCCTTCTGTTTGGTGGACATCTTCCTTATGGATGCAGAGGAGGAGCTCTTGTTGTAGGTAGGAGGGGGAGATGTAGATTGTCCAGAGACAGTGCTTTTGTTTCCAGTATCCCCTGAGTCATCCTCCTTCTCTGTTTCCAGAGCTTGAGCCTTTCATTTGTCCCTTGGGTTACTTGATTTCTTCTTGACTCTGTCCTTGTCAGGACAGTTTCCAGCTAATGTGCCTGGCCTTCTTGCAGATGAAGCATTTTCCATCTGCTAGCAGCTTCTTCTTCTCCTCTGTCAGAGGAGGACAATGCTTGGTCCTTGCTGCATCAGTGGATACCAAGTCCACTTCCATAGCATTGGGGTCTCTTTGGTTTCGCTTTTTCCCTGCCTGTAGGGATTTCATGCAATTTTCCCTGGTGGTCAATGATCCACCTCCAGATCCAATAATAGCTTTCATAAGTGTCATGAACCATTTCCCAGAGAGGGCCCTTGAAGGACCCTTCCTTATGAGAGGAAACCTGGCCTCCATGGTGTCACCCTGTTCACATGGACAAAAGGGGTGAGTAGAGGTGTCCACAATATTGCGCATGCATTGTCGCATGAGCAATTCTCAGCACAATTGACATACAGCAAGCCCCACTTAGTGGCAACCCTTTTAGCAATAAAGGACAGTATTATAGCCTCCCTAAGGACCCTTTAAGATGACTATAAGTACTCTACAATAGGCACTAATGCAATACTAAAGACCCTACAACATGTTATTAGACTGACTCTAATAACTATAGAACAAACTATACAGCAATACTAAGGACCTTAATAGAAGTATTAGGGTCAACTCTAAGGACCCTAATAGAACTATATAAGGGGCCTTATAGGCAACTATATTCCCTGAACTAAACTACAAGTCCTCAAATGACTGGCCCTAAACTAACTAACAGCAACTGAATCAGGTGCTTCACACATGTACTAGAGCAGTAAACATGTGAACAGTAAAGGCTCTTACTCATCAAGAGAAGCCTTTTACTCAGCAGCTTACTGAGCATGACTGAGCATGCTCAGTAAGCATCCTCTGACTTCTTACTCATCACTCTATTGTGTTTGATAACGAGATTATGACTTGTTCCCTATTTAGCAGTTCTCTTGTAGTATATAAGCACTCAATAAAGTAGTGGACAGTCCTCAGACTGTCCATTTGTTTATGGCACTCTCCAAACCTGGGATACTCCTTTAAGGACCATCCCCTTGTGACCATTCTGGCTTCTTCCCTGTGTACTTGCTCAACTCTACCAGTTACTATACCACGTTGGTATTTGCTACTGCTGTGGACTCTACTTCTTGCCCATGCAGTCTTGGAATGTCTACTGACTCGTCTTTGAGTTTACCCCTTGCTCTTGAACTGGATAGTTCAACAGTGAGTCTTGACAATAAGCTGGTCTCTGGCTTGTTCTTCCCTGGCAGCATTGATCCATGCTCATAGATCATTGATGGCAGGTATGTCTCTGACAGGTCAATTGTAAATTCATCACACCAGCCAGGTGATTAGTCCAGCTTTATAGGCTTCAACTACTCCTGGTGAGTTCTGGTCCCATCCTGCTTTACTGAGCAAGACAAGGAACTTGCTGGTATAATCATCCAGTGATGCTGCTTTAGGCATGGACAATTGCTGTAGTTCCATGAAAGCATCTTCAAGTTCTATGGTATCTTTGAATTCTCTGAAGAAGTCATCCACAAATTCAGTCCAAAAGAGCATGTCAGTTGGATCCAGCTGCACAGGTGCATAGGGCAACAGCGGGTCCTCATTCCTTTTTGCTTCTACCAGGTTCATTTGGTTGACCACCCATTTGTGCACTTTCTCTCCTTTGATGTAGGTGAGAGCTAAGGCTACTCACTTCATGGGAATATTCATGGTCAGGTTGTCACTGTTAAGCAGATTCCATAGATTGAAATCTTGGATGAAGTACTTTGTCTTCTTTCTGTCTCCTTTGAAGACCTCAGGAGGGTCTCCTTTAAGAGATCCATTGCCTCCATTGGGGCCTGGTGCCAGCTGGGGTATCAGGTTTGCTCCTGGTCCTAGATGGGGTGCTTCAGGTGGTCCTCCTCCTGGGCTCGGTGGGCCTGTGGGTCCAAAGGGACTCCTCCACCTCCAGGTGGTCCTCCTGCATGAGGTGGACTGCCTCCAGGGTTTACTACAATAGTAAGCCCAGTTCTTCCACCTGCTGTCTGGGTGGCAATGGTGGCTGTCTGCATCACTGCAATGGTAGCTGTCAAGACTCACTGTTGAACTATCCACTTCAAGAGCAAGGGATATGCTCAAAGACAAGTTGATAGATGTCCAAGACAACATGGGCAAGAAGTAATGTCCAGAGTAGTACCAAATACCAAAGAAGTATGGTAACTGGGAGTGTCAAGCAGTTACGCAGGGAAGAGGCCAGAATGGTCACAAGGGGATGGTCCTTAAAGGAGTATCCCAGGGGTGGAGAGTGCCGTAAACAAATGGACAGTCTGAGGACTGTCCATTACTTTATTGAGTGCTTATATACTACAAGAGGATTGCTAAATAGCGAACAAGTCTTAACCTTGTTATCAAGCACAATAGACAGATGAGTAAGAGTCTTTACTGTCCATGTGTTTACTTCTTTAGTACACATGCAAAGCACCCGATTCATTTACTGTTAGTTAGTTTAGGGCTGGTCATTTAAGGACTTGTAGTTTGGTGCAAGGAGTAGAGTTGCTTATAAGGCCCCTTATATAGTTCTATTAGCATCATTAGAGTCAACCCTAATACTTATATTAAGGTCCTTAGTATTGTTTCATAGTTCGTTCTAAGGTTATTAGAATCAGTCTAATAACACGTTGTAGGGCTGTTAGTGTCTTGTTAGTGCCTCTTGTAGAGCACTTAGAGTCATCATAAAGGGTCTTTAGAGATGCTATAATGCTGTCCTTTATTGCTATAAGGGTTGCCATTAAGTGGGGCTTGCTGTATGTTGATTGTGCTGAGAATCGCTCGCACCACAATGCATGCGCGATATTGTGGACACCTCTACTCACCCCTTTTGTCCATGTGAACAGGGTGACACCATGGAGGCTGGGTTTCCTCTCATAAGGAAGGGTCCTCAAGGGCCCTCTCCAGGAAATGATTCATGACAGTAGCCATTTCAACTGATTCTTCTGGTTCCTCAACTATTGTTGGTTCAATGAGGGAGATGTGTACTGTCTGCTCCAATCTTTCAGCTAGCTCCAATACTTCTGGTGCTTCTGCTTTCTAGTCTGTAGTTGGAGGGTCCAACTTCTCTGTGTCCCCACTTGTTACAACATTTTCCTTTTATGTTTACTTCTTACCTTTTGCTATGGACTGCTTGCCTTCATACGTCCCTTTACTTACTGGTCTTGTGATCTCCTATGTCTTGTGATCTCTTCTGGGTTATCATGTGATCCATACACGTCCAGGTAACACTGGATTGCTGTTACTTTCCCTTTGTTTGGTTCTATTTCCTTTTATACTTACTTCACAAGTTCGACTGTGCAATGCTGCACACTTACTGTGCAGCACAGTCACTTGGTTCTGACTCATTTGTGGCCTCATTTCTATGACTCCTACTTATTATGACTCCTACTATACTAGTAGCACAGTCAAAGCGTGGCTATTGCTGTGCTTCTCTTGTATATATAAGCTCAGTACTTTGTGACCAAAGCCCTAAGCTTGGTCTCTTGTGGAATCCAACCTACTCTTGTCCAACATATTTGCCTGCAACCCACACAACTCCTAATCCTCAAACCACATCCACCTCTCCATTTCATCAACTCTTCACACACACACACCATCCACCATCTACTCTTTGCCTCTCCCTTCCTCCCCTAAGAGTCTCTCTTCACTCTACTGAGAAGAGCTCTCCTCCTTCAAGACATACCTTCCTCTCTCTGCGTGTTCAAGGTCTACAACGGACTTGAACGCATATAGCTAGTGAAACCAGCCCTAGTCTATCCCATTACAAACTTACCCTAGCTTCTCAATGGACCGAGTTGTACTAGGAAGGGTCTATTGGCCATAACCTGTTTAGCATAAAACACTTTGACTGCTGCAGGGATCCTTACTCATTACAATGGGAACCAGCCCGTTTCTTGAAACACACTTTACTATCACCTTGACTTCAGGCTTGAGAACTGACACAGCTCATTACCGTGACATCAGACCAAGCTTAATGTTTCACAATGGCTTCTACATCTGAAATACCTGGTATCCCCAAACCCTCCATCGCACCTGCTACTTCATCTGACCCTCTCGAATGCCAAATCATCACTTGACAAAACCAAGACAACTTACCCAAACAAATCACTGGTCCAGCCTTCTGGTACAACATCCCACCTGAAGTTGGATACTACCTTCTTATCGAAAAACTTTACCACCCTATCGAATTTATCAACAGACATTTATATAAACTTGATAGAGGAGAAGATGGACTCCACTTCCAATACACTACTCACGAAGGTCTCCTTCTTGATAATGAAGAACACAGTTTAGGAACTTGGGACCAATCTGATCCCCAGTACCAACCTTTTCAATACCAACCTTCACCCTCTCTAGGAAGACATCATTTATCTTCTGCAGAAGAATCTAATCTGTTGAGATTATCATTGATTTGGGTGATTTGGTATGTTACCACTACCCTGGGACATTGTGATGTAATCACAGCTCAGACACGTTGATGTGTTGGTTACATGGACCGGGCATCACTGGCTTAGCTCAGGCACATGATGTGCCGGATCACACGGACTGGCTCAGCTCATATGCTGAGATCTGCATTACTTACAATGATAAGTTAATTGATGACAATCAGTAGCTACTAATGACTGATCCTTGTATGATCTTTGTTTCTTATTGATGGTGGCTACTTGCAGTGTACTTAGAGACACTCTGGAGTACTTAAGAGCATTGTATTTTGATAGATCACTTCAGTCTTGTCTTACACAATACTGAAGTGAGTACTTACTGTTTCCTATCTTATCTCTCACATCTAATCATGCATTGTAGATATCTTTTGATAGGTATTACTGAATTATAGTCTTGTCTTACACAATACTGAAATATCTTTTGATAGATCTTAAGGATCTTATCACTCTTATCATAACCTGCGCCCATCTGCTTCAACATAATCGACCTTCCTCTTGACCCCAAACCACACAACCTTCACCTAGGTTATCACCTATACACCTAGCAGTAGAAGCCGCACCTGCACCTGAACCAATCCCCATACCACAAAGGATCTTTGGTATCACTCGCGTACCTCCTCCTACTCCTTCTCCTCCACCTAGCCCCCAAATCATGGTGGCCTTAGTCCCAATCCCTTCCAATGGAGCAGTCTGTTATATTTTACCCCCTTGTCGGTTTGCTCATAATCCCTCCCCATTATTATTCCTCTTGCTATCTCTGTGTCCGTGGTTACCGTTTCATCCCTTGATAGTGATCCCTTATTGTGTTTCACTTATTGTGTTTCACTTATTGTGTTTCACTTATTGTGTTTCAACTATTGTTGAGCTACTTTTGCTGTTGGTCTACCTTTACTTATTGTTCTGCTTATGGTACTGTACAGCCTCGCTACATACAGTATTTAAGCGCCTGTAGAAGCTGGGGAATGCCCCAAGCTTAGCTTTGTCCCATTCCCTGTCGCATCCCTTTGCTCTGTACTGTCTCTCAATCACAACTTGTGTTGTGCTGGCTTATACTCTGCTTGACTTGAGCTCATCACAAGGAACCTTTGTGTTCCTCTTCCTCCTCTACTTCTCCATCATCGTCCTCCTCTTCTGTGAAACCAGAAGATCAACCCTGTCTGCGGATTAGGTCATCCTTGACTTAGTCTTGAGACGCTAAACCCTTGATCCGGTCTCCTTGAGCCAGCCCCACTGCACCCTTGAACCAAGTCACAGGGACCTGGCCCCCCATTGAACCTTGAGCTAACGCTCTTATGGCCGCGATGCGTAACACAGTCAGGGGAAACCCACCATCTATTTTTGATGGAGATCGCTCCCAATCCTCCAAATTTATGAGAGAGTTTGCCATCTTTTGCAATATGAATGATGAAAACTCTCTATTCAACAATCCCTATAGACAAGGCAATGCTTGTCTATCCTTTATAAGAGGCCCTAATGTCGACCATTGGGTTGATACTCAACTGGAAACACTTAACAATAGTGTCAACACTGCTGGAGTACTTAGGACCAATAAAGCCCTTTGGAATGACTTTAGGACTGCGTTTAACAATGCCTTCACGGATACTAATAAAAGGCAAAACACGTTCAACAAACTAGCTGTTCTAAAGCAACAAGGACCTGACCTTGACTCTTAGGCCCCATTTACCAACCAAGAATTCTTGAATCTTGAACTTGAACTTGGATTTTGGTATTTTCTGGGGGTGACAGGAGTCACAGGCATGATGAGCGATAACTTGATTAACTAATACGACTTTCTTTAATTATAATTTCTTTAATTATAATTATGAGCTCTTTCCCACCAGATTTGCAAATTTGCTTGTTGTGATTGCATATTCGCATGTGTGCATATTCGCATGAGGTAACACATGATTTGTAAAAAAAATATTTCTACATCATGTCAGCCAGATGGTGATATGGAGGGCATAGTTTGTACATACATGAAATTCTATGCTAGTCAACATGCACCCTTCGAATTCTCATTCTCACATATTGCTCCCACATGTCACCAGCAATTCTGTCTTGCCTGCAATCCGCTTGCTCCCTCTCACACTGTGTCACTGGGCCTTCAGCAAGTTCACCAGCCTCCTCCTCAACTTGAGAGCTCATGTGGAGCTCAGCCACATCATTGAAGGCGGAAATCTCCCTAGGATCATACTCACGAATAAATTGTGCTGTGCTGCAAGCGCAGCTGGGATGCGCGCCTGAATTGACATGTTATAGTTAAGGGGACAATCAAGTAATTGGAACCATTGCTTGAGGATTCCAAAGATGCTTTCTACAACATTGCGAGCTTGAGCATGACGCAGATTGAACAACTCCTCATGTGTGCGTGGCCTGGGACAAATGTCAGTGAGAAAACTCAGGAGATGAGAAACATTACCTTGTGTTTGCGTGACCCCATTTGGCGAGATGGTACCACATGCCTCAATAAGGGGTGAGAAGTACATCTGATGAGGCAAAGCCTCCATTGCTGAGATAATACTTTCCACTTGGGATAAAAAAATCAGAAAGTCATGTGTCAAGGAAGAGTGTCGCATCAGCAGTGGAACCCTCCCAACCAGTCAGGAGATAAGTGAAGTGGAGGTCGAAAGAACATGCAACAAGGCAGTTCTGTGTGATCACTCCTTTGCAGTTCCTTGCTATGTCATGCTCATCAGCAGTGGCAGAACATTTGATATGTGTGCCATTGACAGCACCTAGGGCATCCTTGAGATATGGATAGAGCTTGGGGTTACTTTGGATAAAGGGGTGAGGGGGCGAATTGGCATCAGGGAGCTGCACAAATGTGGTATAGAGGGGGGGCTTGAGAGAACTCCAAGAAGTTTTTTAAAATACCTAACTGCCTGTCAGAACAAGTGTGAAGAAACCCAAGTGATACATACTTTGAAATGGTGCGGGGTGACCACTGGAAACACTCTACAACATGAGTTGATGACAGCCCTGTAACAGCAGTATAGAGGAAGATGGTGATTTGTTCTTCAATTAGGACATGTCTGTTAAGGCTCCAAAGGGCCTTAAATAAGATCAATGGTCGCATCTATGAACACGTCCTACCAATGCAGATATGCTTGAGTCAAGCAAGCAATACTTGTGCAGGGGAAGGAGTGTTAGATCCTTCTGGAGTATGGCAACAAGATGAGAGAGGCTCTGCAGATGGGGTAGGAGTCAACTGTTTGGGATTGGCAAACTAAGTCGAGCTTAGGGCTCAACTGTTACAACTGGGGGCCTTATATAGCCCTACAGGGATAAGGTTTGTGCTACTGTAGTACTGGTCAGTGCTATAGAAGCAAAACGCGGCTCATAGAAGTGAGGTTGCTTCTATGTAAACGATCTTGGTGCTGGAAGCATTAAGTGCTTCCCTAGTTGCAATCTCAGTGTCATAAGTACTTTCCTAATCAAGGAAGCAACGTATATGGCGGTACAGCAACATCTGGGACAGAAGCAATGCTACTCATTGCTTCTTCAACACATCTTCAGAAAGATACGATCATCGCGTTCCGAACGCGATATCAACGAACATGAACAATCAAGATCTGATGCACGCATGATGCAAATGGTGCAGTCCATAGTTCAGGTGTTCTGGCATCTTCCGGACCCCAAACCACTCGGTAACAATGTTGTGATGAGGCAACACCGAGGTTTCAGATGGTCCACCGGAGGGTGTCAAAGACATGTTTATGTACTCCAAGCTTGCTCTGAATGCACTCTGGATGGCCAGTGAGTAGTTCATGAACCCACACAGCCCCAGTTAATGCTGATGTGTGATATGGAATATGACAAGGACAGATGGTGTCATGAACCATTCCCCGGAGAGGGCCCTTGAAGGACCCTTCCTTATAGGAGGAAACCCAGCCTCTATGATGCCACCCTGTTCACACGAGCAAAAGGGGTGAGTAGAGGTGTCCACAATATCGCGCGCGCATTGTTGCGCGAGCGATTCTCGGCACAATCGACATACAGCAAGCCCCACTTAAAGGCAACCCTTCTAGCAACTAAGGACAGTATTAGAGCCTTCCTAAGGACCATTTGGAACGACCCTAGGAACTCTACAATAGGTACTAACCTAGTATCAACGGCCCTACAACGCGTTATTAGACCAACTCTAATAACTATAGAACGAACTATAAGGCAACACTAAGGACCTTAATAGAAGTATTAGGGTCGACTCTAAGGACCCTAATAGAACTATATAAGGGCCTTATAAGATAACACTATTCCATAACCAAACTACAAGTCCTCAAATGACCGGCCCTAAACTAACTAACAGGAAATGAATCAGATGCTTGCACGTGTACTAAAGCAGTGAACACGTGGACAATGGAAGCTCTTACTCATCAAGAGAAGCTTCTTACTCAGCAGCTTACTGAGCATGACTGAGCATGCTCAGTAAGCGTCCTCCGACTTCTTACTCATCACTCTATTGTGCTTGATAACAAGGTTATGATTTGTTCCCTATTTAGCAACTCTCTTGTAGTATATAAGCGCTCAATAAAGTAGCGGACAGTCCTCAGACTGTCCATTTGTTTACGGCACTCTCCATTCCTGGGATACTCCTTTAAGGACCATCCCCTTGTGACTATCCTGGCCTCTTCCCTGCGTGATTGTTCTACTCTCACAGTAACAATACCTCTCTGGTATTTGTTGCTCCTCTGGGTTCTACTCCTTGCCCACGCGGTCTTGGACGTCTATCGACTCGTCTTCAAGCTTATCCCTCGCTCTTGAACTGGATAGTTCAACAGTGAGTCTTGACAGATGGCTTGGAGGAGTTGTATATATGCTTCACAGCAAAGCAAGACAAGAGTCAACATATGCAAGAGGACCACAAGTCGTTGGTGTCACTTCTTTAGCAGTTGTTGATTGGGTGTTACAACCATTTTCCTTTTATGTTTACTTCTTACCTTTCGCTATGGACTGCTTGCTTTTGTACATCCCTTACTTACTGGTCTCGTGATCTCTTATGTCTTGTGATCCCTTCAGTGTTATCATGTGATCCATACATGTCCAGGTAACACTGGATTGCTGGTACTTTCCCTTTGTTTGGTTCTCTTTCCATTTATATTCACTTCTTAGTTTTGACTGTGCAATGCTGCACATTTACTGTGCAGCACAGTTACTTGGTTCTGACTCATTCGTGGCCTCATTCCTATGACTCCTACTTATCATGACTCCTACTATACTAGTAGCACAGTCAAAGCGCAGCTATTGCTGCGCTTCTCCTGTATATATAAGCTCAGTACTTTGTGACCAAAGCCCTAAGCTTGGTCTCTTGTAGAATCCAACCTACTCTTGTCCAACATATTTGCCTGCAACCCACTTCGCTCCTAATCCTCAAACCACATCCACCTCTCCATTTCATCAACTCTTCACACACACACACCATCTACCATCTACTCTTTGCTTCTCCCTTCCTTCCCTAAGAGTCTCTCTTCACTCCCCTGAGAAGAGCTCTCCTCCTTTAAGACCTACCTTCCTCTACTCTCTCTGCGTTGTTCAAGGTCCCCGATGGACTTGAATGCATATAGCTAGTGGAATCAGCCCTAGTCTATCCCATTACAAACTTACCCTAGCTTCTCAATGGACTGAGTTGTACTAGGAAGGGTCTATTGGCCATAACCTGTTCAGCATAAAACACTTCAACTGCTGCAGGGATCCTTACTCTTTATACATGGGAACCGGCCCATTTCTTGAACACATCTCTACTACCAACTCATCTTTACGCTTGAGAACTGACATGGCTAGTTACCATGACATTGGGCATTGGGGGGGGGAAATGATGGGACAGACAATGCAACACTTTGAAAGTTTTTCTTTGCTGCCAAGCAGACTGAGTCAGCATAGACAAACTCAGTCCACCCTGTGACCACATGATACCATCAATGACAAATTTATTTTACATACACATAACACATGACAACATGACATTTGAAATTACAATTACAATTTGGTTTGTGCTAACATATTACATATGTATTGACACGCAAGATCATTCAATTCTGGATCCTTATCTAATCCAAGTGTGAGGTAACTATCAACATCTGCAATATTGCCATTGGAGAGGAGGCTGAGTGCTGGGACAATGTCACCCATTGGCAGCCAGTGACCATCCTTGATATCAGTGGCAAGGGTTTTTGACTGCCAGTGACCAACGCACATGCTCAGGAACCATCATAAGCACAGGTACAACAACACCTGTAGACACATTCCCAAGTTGTTCATCAAGTGAGGGTGCGGCTTCAAGGGCAGGCTCAGGCTTGGGCTTGTTGAGAGCTTGCACAGTCAAGTCAAAGGACTCAATGACCCTGTTCATGACCACTGACATACCAATGACAGCAGATGCTGCAGTGTCAGTCCTTTGTCTTTTGCTTGACATTTCACTTATGGAGACATGATCAGATCTATGCTTCCAAACTGAGAAGCAGGGTGAGAGGAGAGGCATTTGACAGTGAAGTTGATGAGAAATGCACCACCATCAAATTGAGATCCGAATGAGTTGGGGGACAGATGAGAAGGTGACTGGGATGGAGGATCTGAATCTGCACGAAGTGTTTGCTGTGTACCCTGATAGACACTTTTGCCTTTGGATTTCAATCCAACAAGAGACTCCATAGCCTCACAATGTGACCAGCCCTTGTTGCAGTACTTCTTGGCGCTTGGTTTTTTCTGCTAAGGTCAGATGTTGTTAAAGAAGCAGGAGTTATACACACACCTTGACTAAATCAACCCACTGCCCCTCCATTTCTAACCCTACATCCACTCCTTTCTCATCATCCCAGGGAAACCCAGACTGTAGCTTGAGGAAGGAGATGATAATGTATTCAGTCTTCAACTGTTGGATGGCATCAGTGTTGAGGGAAGGGATGAAGTGGACAATACAGCACCCTGTTCCATTTTGTTTTGCATGTGCTCCCAGTCTTGACGCCACCCTTCTCACAAAGGGGGTTGATCTGAGAGGCTGCATTGTTGAAGATGTGGTCCTTGAACATAGAGTTGGAGGTCATTTCGTCCCTATGCTCCAAAAGAAAATCTCAAAAAGCTGCTTCATCCTTAGTTGTCCATGTGGCATTACCATCTGCTTGACGTTCTCCCAAAGGAGAATCAGAGGCTGAGCAGGTCTGCATGTATGATGGGGGTACCGAACAAAGGAGGTATGGAGGGAGGAGGGGATTAAAAAAAGAAGGTGAGAGAAAAACGCATGCCATGCATACACGGAAAAAGACAACGGAGGGAAAGTCCCAAACAAAGCCGAGTACCGACTCCTGAGTCAACTCCGAGTATGTGGACATCTAACTTCACACATGCGAATATGCAATCACAACAAGCAAATTTGCAAATCTGGTGGGAAGAGCTCATAATTATAATTAAAGAAATTATAATTAAAGAAACTCGTATCAGTTAATCAAGTTATTGTTCATCATGCCTGTGACTCCTGACACCCCTGGAAAATACCAAAATCTGAGTTCAAGTTCAAGATTCAAGAATTCTCGGTTGGTGAATGGGGCCTTATACATGAGCTCATCCACCCACAGGGGAATTTGTCTTTGAGTTCAAGTATTCTTTGAGTAGAACCAGAGCGTGAAGGTCAGCAGAATTGACCCATGAGTGCTCTGAAACTGGGTATCCTTCCCAATGAACAAGGTATTGTGTCCTGCCTCAGTACTTCCTATCTCTGATGATAGCAGCAATTTCATACTCTTCTTCTCCTTGTACAATGTCAGGTGGTGGTCAGGTAAAAGCTTTGCCATATGCCCCTGTTTCAGTGAATGGCATGAGAAGATCCACATGAAACACATTGTGGATTTTCATTGATGGGGGCAATTTGATGCAATATGCCACTGGTGTGATTTGTTTTATCACTTCAAATGGTCCATATCGCCAAGGGGCAAGCTTCTTTGATGGGGCCTTGACCACAAGATTACGTCCATCCAGCCACACCAGCTGTCCTTCTTTGCGCTTTCTTGGTTCTTCTGATGGTTTAATGCGTTTCAGAAGTTGTTCCTGTGCCCTGGATTGTACCTGTTCCATGATTTTGAGACGTGTTTCAGCCTCAGGAACAGATATGTCTATTGTAGTCCATTTAGCAGTTGGATTGAAACCAATAAGAAGTTTGTGTGGTGTGTGCCTAGTGCCTTCATGTCGCCAAGTATTGTGAGCAAACTCAGCAATAGGAAGTAGTGTGTGCCAATTGTTTTGCCATCCATTTACAAATTCCCTTAGGTAAGTTTCTATCCAGAGGTTCATCTGCCTGGTTTGTCCATCCGTGCATGGGTGAAAGGCGGTGCTCAAGTTTTGTTTGATCCCTGTGGCTTTACAGATGGCCCTGGCAAAGTTTCTTTGAAACAGGGGTCCCTGTCAGGGATAATTCTCTTGGGAATTCTGAACCATGGAAATGGATTAGCCAGGTACTTGATGGCGATGCCCAGGCCATCTATGGTTTTATTATAGGGGATAAACTTTGCAGCCTTTGAACAACCTTGATCGACAATAGTAAGAATGGAATCATATGATCAGGATTTTGGAAGATCCATGATAAGGTCCATTGAAACATATTGGAAGGGGCCAGCTGACATGTTTGTATCAAATGGTTGGAGTGGCACATGTTTCAGGGTGGTGATGGCTTTAGATTCTTGACACTTAGCACATCCCTTGATGTATTCTTCCACAAAGAGATGGAGTCTAGGTCCTTCGTATTTCCTTCTTATAAGATCCCAAGTATTTGTGATGCCAGGGTGTCCTCCCACTGGGGAATCATGGACTTCCTTCAAGATTTCCCATCGTAAACAGGGGTCATCAGGCAGGTAAGTGCACAAGGGGAGTGACTTGGTGAGTAAGCTTTGTGTGCAAAAGCTTCCTGGTTATCGCCAAAGGTACAATTAAGGGTAGGAGCATGAGCTTCAGGGATGTTTGCCTTCTGCAAGTGCTCATTGAAGACATGATCAGGTAGGAGTGTGATGGCTTTGTTGTGAATATTTTCTCCCTTGTGATCAGGTCGTTGTGATAGAATATCAGCAACAGTGTTAGATTTTCCAGGGATAGTTGTCAACTTGAAGTTGTATTCCTGGAGGAGGGCCATCCACCTTGCTTGATGTGGTGAAAGGTCCTGGGGTTTGTGGAAGTAGGCCAGATTGGCATGATCCATGCAGATAGTCACTTCATGATGTGCCCCAAGTAGCCAGTGTCAATATTCTTTAAGAACAGATACTATAGCGAGTAGTTCTCTGTCATGGATATCATAGTTCCTTTCTGCTGATAGTAGTGATCTTGAATAATATACCAAGGGATGGATACCATCTTCGAATAGATATAGTAGCTCTCAGAGCAAACGAAGAGGCATCAGCATCAACAATGAAAGGTTTGTCAAAGTCTGGGTTTCAAAGAACAGGGTAGTGGGTGAAGATGTTCTTGAGAATTGAATGATGATTCTGTGTAGTTATCCCAGACCCAGGGTTTGTTCTTCTTTGTGAGCCAGACTAGAGGTTGAACAATGTCCAAATATTTTGAAATGAAGTTGCGAATAGTAGTTTCCAAAGCCAAGGAAATAGCGTAGTTCATGTAGATTGGTAGGGGCTTTCCAATTGTGAAATTCCTTTGAACTTTGATTGGATCCATCTTGATCATTCCTTTGCTGATAATGACACCAAGATAGTCAATTTCTTCTTTGTGGAATTGACATTTCTCAGGTTTAAGGAAGAGGTCATTATCTTGAAGCTTCTTAAAGATGTGAGTAACAAGGTTTTTATGATACTCCCATCCTTTTGATGCTTCTGTAGCAATGATGCCATCATCCATATAGATGTGGAACTCCATGTCATGATGATTGAGTTCTTCTCTAAAGATATCATTGACCATAGATTGGAAAGTGGCAGGGGTGTTAGTGAGACCAAAGGTCATCACCATTGGTTCAAATAAGCCCTTGTTTGTTTTGAATGCTGCCTTCCATTGGTCACCATCTTTAATGTGTATGTTGTTATAACCCCATCATACATCAAACTTAGTGAAGTATTGTTTACTTCCTAAGGCAAGTGATTATTTCAGGAATGAGAGGTAGAGGGGTTTTTTTTTCAACAGTGATTGCATTAAGGTGTCTATAATCTTGGACGTAGCATCTTTTGCCATCTTTCTTGCCTACAAAGAAGCAAGGAGAGGCATAGGGTGATTTTGAAGGACGTATGTATCCTTTTTCCAAATGTTCCTTTAGGAATTCATCTTGGGCTTGTTGCTCCACTGGTGCAAGAGGGTAGATCTTGCAATTAGGGTGGATGGAGCGTCAGGGATTAGGTCTATGGCATGATCCCAAGGTTTGGAAGTAGGAAAGCAATGAGAGGCTTCTTCAGAAAAAAGTCCTTTCAAAGCGATGATAGTCAGAAGGCACTAGGTCCTTCCAGTCCTTCTTATCTTGATCAGCTGCTTGCACAGCTAGTTGGGTGGAAGTACTGATCTTTGCTACAGTGATTGTAGTAGGATCAATACATGGGGGTAAATGGAGTCATTTAATCCATTTATCAGCATCCCAAGTAGAGGCTACAACCATATCCTCCAGGGTTCCTTTAGTCCAATCCACCATAGGGTTGGTAGCATGAAGGAATGGGAAGCCCAGAAGCATGTCGTCAGTGGAGATTTCTGTGACATAGAAGTGCATTTGATGTTCTTGTCCTTTAAATTGAAATGTAAAGGTTGACTGCTTCTGTGACAGTTCCAGCTTTGTTATGAGTACCATCCTACATTGCACATGATTTTTGGCTTCTGTAGAGTGGTAACTGGAAATTTGTAGCAGGTAATGATATTCTTGTGAATGAAGTTGTTGGTTGCTCCACTATCCAGGAGAGCAATAAGATCAGCCCTTCGTCCACTAGTGCATATTTGAACAGGAACTTTGATTGAATTGAGTCTTGCTACAAATACATCACTAGGGAAAACAGCTTGAACTAAGGCTGGGTAGTTCAAGCTGGGGGAAAATCCATGCCGTTATTGACCATGGCAGTAGCCCATGAGCAACATTGTTCTTCAGAATATCCAGACATTATAGCCACAACTTCCTCAGGAGATGGTCCTTCATCAGGACTTGGTGTCTCCTGTTGAGTAGGTTGTTGGACTGGTTGATCATCAGGGGGGATTTCCTGATAATATTCGGTTGGTTGTTCGTCAGTTTGGGCTGAGCGAACATGAGGGTCGACCTGTTCTTCAAGATAATACAGTTCTTGGTATTCATCTGGTTCTATGACTTCAACCAGACGTGTTTTCATGGGAACTGATTTGAAGGTGGTTGGTTTGTTGGGGCAGTTGCATGCAACATGTCCTTGTTTTGAACAGAAGAAGCAACAACCTTCGATTTGGTGTTGTTTCTTCTCCTGTTCAGTAGTGGCCACCCTAGCATGGTCAACATCCATTGGAACAACTTGGTTATTGCTCCTAGGAATAAATTGACCTGTGGGGTTCCTTGGTACAAATGTAGGATTGGCCCTAGGAGGTGGTCCAGGAGGAGGGCGGAATGTGGTGTTGGTGGGACGGAAGTTAAGGAAACATTGGGGATTGTGCACAATATTGCGTATATCTCCCATATAGCTTTGCCTAACAGCATACTTGTTGTGTTCCTTTCTAGCCACTTTGGTCCATTCCACAAAAGTGGTAGGTAGGGTTTCCCTTGATAAGATGTTGTTAAGGAGTGGCCTACTAAGACCTCTAGCAAAATAGTCTAGAGTTCCATTTGCATTTAGGTCATATCCTGTGTCATTGGCAAGGTTGGTAAAAGTGGCAATATAAGAGTCAAGGTCAGGTCCTTGTTGCTTTAGAACAGCTAGTTTGTTGAACATGTTTTGCCTTTTATTAGTATCAGTGAAGGCTTTGTTAAACGCAGTCCTAAAGTTGTTCCAAAGGACTTTGTCAGTCCTAAGTACTCCAGCAGTGTTGACACTATTGTTAAGTGTTTCCAGTTGAGTATCAACCCAATGGTTGATGTTAGGGCCTCTTATAAAGGATAGACAAGCATTGACTTGTCTATAGGGATTGTTGAAGAGAGAGTTTTCATCATTCATATTGCAAAAGATGGCAAACTCTCATAAATTTGGAGGATTGGGAGCGATCTCCATCACAGATAGATGGTGGGTTTCCCCTGACCACTCCATTGGAAGGGATTGGGACTAAGGCTGCCATGATTTGGGGGCTAGGTGGAGGAGAAGGAGTAGGAGGTCTTGGTGGAGAGGGAGGTCAAGGAGTAGGTACGCATGTAACGGCGTCGCGACCGTTAGAGCGTTAGCTCAGGGTTCAGTGGGGGCCAAGTCCCTGTGACTTGGTTCAAGGGTTCAATGGGGGCCGGCTCAAGAGGGCCGGTTCAAGGGTTTAGCGTCTCAAGGCTGAGTCAGACAATGACTCAGTCCGCAGACAGAGTCGATTTTCTGGTTTCACAGAAAAGGAGGACGATGAGAGAGAGGCAGAGGAGGAAGAGGAACACAAGGGTTCCTTGTGGTGTGCTTAGGTCAAGCAGGGTAAAGGCCAGCACAAGCAAGTTGTGATTGAGAGAGTATACAAGGCAAGGGATGCGACAGGAAATGGGACAAAGCTAAGCTTGGGGCATTCCCCAGCTTCTACAGGCGCTTAAATACTGTATGTGGTGAGGCTGTACAGTACCATAAGCAGAACAATAGATAAAGGTAGACCAATAGCAAAAGTAACTCGACAATAAGTGAAACACAATAGATGAAACACAACAAGTGAAACACAATAGATGAAACAATAGGGGATCACCATCAAGGGATGAAACAGTAACCATGGAGACAAGGATAACAGAGAAGAACAATA
>JAGFNK010000934.1:0-18070 GCA_025769875.1 Russula earlei
TACCTTGAAGACGAGAGGGGACTTTAGACTGAGCGGTCATGGGGGAGTACCCAGGAAGATGAGAGTATCACAAATGGACAGTCTGATGACTGCCATGCTACATTAGGGCTTATATACTGTGTACAGGGTCGATTACAAAGAACTGGAACTATTCTAGACTCTTTGGTACCATCCAATAGGACTACAGGATCATAAACTTGCTTGTGTCAGGTTTCAGGCTTACTGAGTGTATTACTGATCATTGTGGAGCAATGACATCCTTATGATGTCACTGTGGAGCGCTTAGTGAGCCCATGAGGTCATTGTGGAGTTGCTCAGTCAGCCATGATGTCATTGGAGCTAAATGACCTCATATGAGTTATGCAATGAGGTATAGGAGTCTGTGCTGCTGTTTCGGGTCCCTGGTGGCTGAGTGGCCATGTGGCTGCCACGCGATGATTACACAATTAGGAAATGGGTGCCTGGTCATGTCATAATGCCTTTGCAATAGTGATATCTTGCACTGCAGGAGGAGTAGCCCAAGAAATGGAAGTGTGTTGATGATGCAAAGTGAGACAGGTCTCTCTTGAGTGAAATAGAACAATATATGGCCAGGATCTGGCCTTGGTTCGTAACAGTCAGTGACATAGGTTCTGGTTGATTTCAAGGATTTGGGAGACTTCTTGAAACAGTTTGGAGGTGAAGTGAGAGTCACAGTTGGAGATGATTTTAGAAGGGACTCCAGTTCATGGGAAGGCATGTTGTAAGAACAGTTTAGCCATTTCTAGAGTTCCCATATTTTTACAGCACGGTATGAATATTGCTGCTTTGGTAGAGTCATGGTCAGTGATGGTCATGATGGTGTCATATCCTTCTGACAGGGGGAGGTCAATGATCCAATCGATGGCTAAGGTCTGGAAGGGCTTCTGGAATTTGGGGGAAATTGGATGAATTGGGGGACAAGTGGGGTGTGTTGAAGATTTGTTGGGTTGACAGGTGGTGCATCCTTGGATGTAGTCTTGGATGAAGTAACCCATTTTAGGCCACCAGAAGGACTCCTGAATTGAATACAGGGTTTGAGCATTCCCCATATGTCCTCCAAGGATGCTGTCATGATAAGTGTGTAGAATCTTTTGTAGAAGGGGTTCTTGATATGGTACAACCAAATTTCCATCTTTGAATAGTGCACCATCATCTTCTTGGAGGTCATGCTTAACTTTCCACATAAGTAGATCTGATTGTCAATCCTTTTGTTCCTCCAGGATTTGTTCATATAGATCTTCTGTGTGGAGTGTGCAAATAAAAAGTTTGTCAGGGAGCACCATGACATTTTGATTGTCTCCTGACCCATCATTGTGGTCTGGTTGTCATGAGAGAGCATCTGCACAATTGGAAGTTCCAGGTTTGTGGTGGATTTTGAAGTGGTAGTCTGCAAATTTTTGGTTGATCTTATGAGCGAGTCAGTAGTGGGTGAGGTTGGTGTGGTCTGTAAAAATTCTGATAGGGTGTCTTGTTCTGACCCATAGGTATTGCCAGCGTTGAAGTGCGAGGATCAAGGCCAGGAATTCCCTATCCCAAACTGGGTAGTTCCTCTCTGCCTTGTTGAATGCATGTGACATGTTACCGATCATTTTCCTTTTCCCCCTTGAGTCCTTTTGGAACAGGATTGCTCTGGTGGCGAATTGTGAGGTGTCAGTTTCTAATTCATATGGGAGGTCAGGGTTGGCAGTGTAGAGTTCAGGGTCATCACAAACTACTGATATCAGAGTTTCCAGGGCAGCAGTTGCTTCTGGGGTCCAGAAAAGGGGGTTCCTTTATTGATTGTGGAAAAAATGGGGCAAGCTATTTTAGCAAAATCCTGGATGAATGGTCATTGGTAGTTGAGAGTGCCCATGATTTGTTGCACTTGTTTCAGGTTGTTGGGGGGTCTTGGCCAGTTTTTGAGGCTGTCCATTTTGACTGGGTCAATCTTGAGGGTTCCTTGGTTGATTTGGAAGCCCAAGAAATCAATTTCCTCTTGTTCAAAGGCGCATTTGGATGCTTTCAGAAAGTAAGAGGGAGGTTAAGGAACTTGTGTGTGATCTGTCAGTGAAGATGCTCTTCTCTTGGTCCTGTGGCTATTGCCATGTCATCCAAGTAGTTGCAGGTGTTTTCAGGGTATTTGAGAAGCCAGGTTTGTAGGGTGTGGTTCATTGCTCATTGGAAGGCTGCCAGGGCATTGGTGAAGCCAAAGCCCATTACCATGGGAATGAATGTGCCAAATTGGGTTTTGAAGGCCCCCTTGTGTTGGTCTTCTGGATGAATTAGGATGTTATTGTAGCCAGCTCTGACATCAAATTTGCTAAAGGTGGTCTTGCCCCTTAGTCAGTGTAACTGTTCCTCCATATTTGGTAAGGCATGGTAATCAGGGATGGTGGTGTTGTTGAGTTTTCAGTGTTGAGATTACCACTGCTTTGGGCAGTCTGATGTAATCACAGCCCAGTTGCATTAACTCATTGGCTCCCATGGACCAGGCACTCCCAGCTCACATGCATCACTCATGTGTTGGATCAGCCCAGACCAGCTCAGCTCAGATGCTGCAGCCTGCATATGTTACAATGATAAGTTAATTGATGACAATCAGTAGCTACTAACAACTGATCCTTTATGATACAAGTTGGTAGTTATGATTACTTTGCTTGGAGATGCTCTCATGTATTTAAGAAGAACTCAATTAGCTAGATCACTTCAGTCTTGTCTTACACAATACTGAAGTGAGTACTTACTGTTTCCTATCTTATCTATCACATCTAATCACACGTTGTAGATATCTTTTGATAGGTATTACTGAATTACAGTTTTGTCTTACACAAACTGAAATATCTTTTGATAGATCTTAAGGATCTTATGTCTGTTATCATAACCTGTGCCCATCTGCTTCAACAGGTTATGGGCCCTGCCTGAGTCTAAATTCCAAAGGCAAAGATCAACACACAAGCTCATCATTCTCCCTCAATATATATCTCCCTTATTCAAGAGCCTCTGTTAATCAGAACAACACCCTACTCTCTTGGTCCCTGGAGCCAAAGGATTGATGTGTGCACATGTTTATCATGCATCAGGGGTACTGATTCTAATCTTTGTTAATCTGGCAACAACTGCTCCATTAGCCTGGGTTGGCAATTCACAATTACCTAAAGTTTACTCATGGCACCCTCACCTAATGTTTATGTTCCCTCCTTGATCTCAATCACTCGCTTGGTCATCTTGCTTACTGGCCATTACCCCACATCATGAATAATTATCATGCATTGCATTACAGTTACAGATGATAGCCCCTCCAGCAATACTTCTTAGGATGCTGAGGGAGAACACTTTTAGATGCACGTGCTCTTGAAATATACATTCAGATGGTCACATTGGTAGTAACAAAAATGACACCAAATTGTATACTTGCAAGCTCAAGTGGGAGGAACTCAAATGTGCATATGGCAGTGTCAGATCAATGTCAAGCATTCTACACATGGGCATCCCTTACATGCACATTCCTAGATGTTAGATGACACACATCAGACATTCCACAATTGCAACAAATGATGCATGGATCACTCTCCAATATAACCATTTATTCATATCAAATCTCCATTTCACCTCTATTCTTATCTATCTAAAATGTTACCCAATGCTTACTTGGCTGTCACATTGACAAATTCTAGCCTCTGGTGCTCTGATGGACCTTTCCCTACATGATCCAGGTACAGATCAGTAATGAAGATGGTCATCAGGCTGGCCTCTCTGCCTCACAAAATACAGTCATTCTGGTAAAGACACACAATGCTATGTCCAAAATACAATGCTGCTATTGCAATAAACTTGGGCATGCAGTCTGGACTACTGGAAGGAGAAGGTGACAAATACAAAAGTGACAGGCACTGACAGGAATGTCAGCATGTACATAGTGGGCAATACTGCTCCTATCACCAAGGTATTGGACATCCAATGAATATGAGATTCTGGGTTTCCCTTTACATGGCAGCTAGATCTTGATCAACTATGGAGCTCCTCATCATATTAGTCCATTCCAGACCCCCGACTTCATTATTTGTGCTCCAGCCTCCAGATCTATTACTCTGGGAGGTTATACAGTCATCAGACAGATTGGGACTGGATCTGTGTCCATCCTGCTGGCTGGAAGGCCTTGGAGATATCCTTATTAACCCTCATAGACATTCTACATGTACCAAAGGCCAATGCATGCAACTACACAGTACATGTGCTACTTGGAATGAGGGATGCATTGTTGCGCAGCATAGAGCGCAGCTAACAGGCCAAGCAACCCACCTTAGAGGTTGTGCTAATGCTCAAGTGATATTGGGGTGTAGAGCGATGTGTATACTCGTCTACATGTATGGTATTTATACCTCTATGACCCAGGGCTGTTCCTAAGTCCAAAAGAGGTGACTATAGGTGTCCACTATATCGCGCACTCAGTGATGCGTGATGTGGAAACGTTCTAGACGCAGCATAAGGCTGCATCTTGTGATAGATAGCGTAGTATGTGTAACCCTATTGCCATAAGCGCATATACTAAAGTTCTGTCTAACACATAACATCTATGAGCAGATCTTGAACCTTGTATGAAGGTCTTCGCCTTCTTTGATCCGTTCTGGTTCCGGTTCAACACTCCCCCTTGCTAAGTGCATCAGTAGATGCTGTGAGCATATTCCCACATTCAGGGGTAGAACATTAGTCCTAGTTGCTCCCTGAATTTGAGGAACTTGACATGTCACAAGGTTCTTGGTGAACATGTCGGCTGGGTTATTAGCCCCTTCAATAAAGAATAGCTCCACCTGTTTATTTTGAATGACTTCACGAATGAAGTGATAGCACAAATCAATAGTGTTTGATGCGCTTTTCTTGCACAGGGTTGGAGGCTAAGAATATTGAGCCTTGGTTATCACCGAACAGTGGGATGGGAGCAAGATTAATGCCAAGTTCTGTTAGTAAGGATTTAATCCAAACCAACTGTCTGCTCGTGTCAGAGAGCGACATGTACTCAGCTTCAGTGGAAGGAGAGCGCGAACTGTTTTCTGCGCTCGTGAGTTCCACGAAAATATTGCTCCAGCCAGGTTCACCATATAGCCTGTAGTGGACTTCCGATTAGTCGGATCAGAAGCCCAGTCAGAGTCAGCATATGCCATTAGGCCGCCATTAGATGGTCCATCATAGACCAAGGCATAATTGGCGGTTCCCAAGAGGTATCGGCAAATATAGTATGCACAATTTAAATGATCCTCTGAGGGATTGGCAGCGTGTTGCGACAACTTAGTGACTGCAAAGGCTATGTCTGGACGCGTTCCAAGCATTATGTATAGGAGTGATCCTATAACTTGCTGGAATTTTGACCGCAAGGCTGGGTCAGCAGTGGAAGTGTTGGGAGAGGGGTGATAGCCCTCTGGTAGTGGAGTAGGAGCAGGGTTTGCATCAAGCAAATCAAAACGCTGTAGCACTTTCTTTAGATATTCAGTCTGGTCCAGATGTATCTGGCCTGGACTTGTGTTGAATGTGCATGCGTAGAAATTCTTGGGCATCGCCCAGATCTCGACATTCCCAGAGCTTCATGAAGTGCTCCTTTGTTTTATTGATTTGTTTTTTGTCTGCTCCAAAGAAGAGCACATCATCAACATAGACGATGGATATGATGCTCTTGTCTTTACTAACAAAGAGCCCAGAGTCAGACATAAGGCGAATAAGGCCTGAGCGAGGCCATGGACTTGTCAAGGGCTTTCCACCATGCAAGTGCTGCTTGCTTGAGTCCTTATATTGCGCGTTTAAGGCGCATGACTTTATGCTCTTGGCCTTTTTATTTTGAAGCCCTCAGGCTGCTCCATATAGAGCTCTTCATTCGAGCTCACCATAGAGAAAGGCAGTCTTGATGTCTAGTCCTGCTAATGTGCCAGTTTTTGAGCGCTGCGAGTGCAATCATTAGGCAGGACTGTCTCAAACCGTACCACAGGTGAGAATATTTCGTCATAGTCAATGCCTTCTACTTGGGAGAAGCCTTTGGCGACTAGTCTGGCTTTTTTACGACCATCAGACTTAAGGTCGAATACCCATCTATTTTTATTATTTTGCGATCCTTGGGAAGGATCGACTAGTTCGAAGACTTTGTGTCTGTAGGAGGGATTCCAACTCCTCTCGAGAAGCATCTTTCCACTCCTTTTGGAGTTCACTTGGCATTCGCTAGAATGTCCCTAAAGGTCCATTCACGAATCTTCACAGTATCAGGTGCTTCTGAACTTAGTGGAACTGCTTGGGCGAGCAGATAGTTCAGAAATTTGACTCCCCCTTCCCTTGCTAGATGTAGAATGTCTTCTACCTCATCCTCAGAGGCTTGCGGCGGTTGATCGTCAAGGATGACAGGAGGGTAAGGGCCTGGTATGGCCGATCCTGATGTACTACCCTCACTGGAGCTACCGGGTTGGTTTTCTGTCATTGTTCTCCATGTGCAGTGTGCGCCGAACTGTCTTTCTCCACTTCTGTGGGGTGTCTGCATTCACCATAGACGTTGCCAGGACGGGTAGGTACTTTCCTCAACCGCTGAGACCTTTGAAGAGGTACAGGTTCTTCAACAGGAGGAGGGGACGGTGTAGGAGGGACTGGGCAGTTTGCTCATGTCCTCTTCTTCTGGTGCCTGTATAGGCTGCTCATCGTCCTCACTTTTGATTGTAGGGAATGGGTCGTCAACACCAGGAATGGTGTCTTCGACAGGTTGTTGCGGTAGTTCCTCATGCGGTTCATTAATCCGCGTGGTACCCTTTAGTGTGCTGCTTTGTCGCATTTGGGGTACAGGGTCTCATCATACAGGGCTGGTAGCATTTGTGTAAAGCATATTATTAGGGAGCCTCATGAAGAGTGAGGCTTTGATCCCCTCAGTATGACCAAGGTAGATCATTAGCTCGCTTTTAGGCGAAAGCTTGTTGACTCGACGCTTTTCTGGTATGTGCACATATGCACCACAACCAAATACTCTGAGGTGTGAGATATCAGGGACCTCGTTCTTTAGGACTTCGTAGGGTGTACGCCATTGAAGGCGTCTGGCAGGTGTCCTATTGTAACAGTGTGTCCCATGATTTCACTGCAAATTCCCACCAGGAGGGAGGTAGACAAGCTTCAAGGCGCATTGCCTGAGCTTTGTCCATTACAGTGCGCATAAAGCGCTCTGCGCATCCATTCTGTTGTGGAGTGTATGGGGCACTTTGCAGGATTTTAATTCCTTTGTCCTTTAGCACATTATCAAAGGCCTCGGACTTGTACTATCCACCAGCATCAGACATCCACTCTTTGATTCCTGCTTTGTATTGGTTCTTGACCATAGCAAGGAATTGCTTGATGGCCATTATGGTTGACTTTTTATTTTTTAAGAGTGTGATCCATGCATAGGAGGAATAATCGTCAATGAAACTGACGAAATATTCGTACTTATGATATGACTTCACAGGGAAACTCTTAAGGTCTGAGTGAATACGCTCGAATGGTGCGGAAGCACAAGTTTCAGAAGGGGGGTGCACAGATGCAGGCATCTTGCCTTGCGCGCAGCCAGGACATACTGGCTGTTCCTGAGGGATTTTCAGGTCTTCAGGGAGACCCTTGGTATGTGTCTTTGCATGTGTTACAACATCCTTAGATGGGTGGCCAAGGCGTTGGTGAATGACATCATAATCTACCATGTAGATAAGAGAATGCGCTTGCGCGCTTTCAATTGAGGCGTCTAACCAATACATGGTTTGACCTGGGAATAAGGGGTAAGAGGACAGGATTATACATCCGTCCTCTCATAGGGAAATATGATTTCTGTCAAGACTCACTGTTGAACTATCCAGTTCAAGAGCGAGGGATAAGCTCGAAGACGAGTCGATAAACGTCCAAGACCGCGTGGGCAAGAAGTAGAATCCAGAGTAGTAACAGATACCAGAGAGGTATTGTTACTGTGAGAGTCGAGCAATCACGCAGGGAAGAGGCCAGAGTTGTCACAAGGGGACGGTCCTTAAAGGAGTATCCCAGGGTTGGAGAGTGCTGTAAACAAATGGACAGTCTGAGGACTGTCCGCTACTTTATTGAGCGCTTATATACTACAAGAGAACTGCTAAATAGGGAACAAGTCATAACCTTGTTATCAAGCACAATGGAGTGATGAGTAAGAAGTCGGAGGACGCTTACTGAGCATGCTCGGTCATGCTCAGTAAGCTGCTGAGTAAGAAGACTCTTCTTGATGAGTAAGAGTTTCCACTGTCCACGTGTTTACTACTTTTAGTGCACGTGTAAGCACCTGATTCATTTCTTGTTAGTTAGTTTAGGGCCGGTCATTTGAGGACTTGTAGTTTGGTTAGGGAATAGTGTCATCTTATAAGGCCCTTATATAGTTCTATTAGGGTCCTTAGAGTCGACCCTAATACTTCTATTAAGGTCCTTAGTATTGCCTTATAGTCGTTCTATAGTTATTAGAGTTGGTCTAATAACGCGTTGTAGGGCCTTTGATACTAGGTTAGTGCCTATTGTAGAGCTCCTAGGGTCGTTCCAAAGGGTCCTTAGGAAGGCCCTAATACTGTATTTTGTTGCTAGAAGGGTTGCCTTTAAGTGGGGCTTGCTGTATGTCGATTGTGCCGAGAATCGCTCGCGCAACAATGCGCGCGCGATATTGTGGACACCTTTACTCACCCCTTTTGCTCGTGTGAACAGGGTGACACCATAGAGACCAGGTTTCCTCCTATAAGGAAGGGTCCTTCAAGGGCCCTCTCCGGAGAATGGTTCATGACAATTTCTATTCCCCAATGCATGCATCCCTTGTTGTAAAAACTCCCCCATAGATAATATCCGAGTGTTAATCTTCGGAATATAGAGAACAGGAGAAATGCACGTGACAACTATTTTTGAGTTGACAGTGTGCCGAAGCAACACAGCGCCTTTGCCTTCCACTTTTATTTCGAAGGTGAAGTGTGCTGATGCGCCAGAGTCAAGGAGCCATAAGGATCCCATTTTACTCAAGTTGTGCTTTCCTCTACATCTCGAACAATTTTTGTTACATTCACTTTGAAGGGAAGTAGTCCCTTCGCTAATTTGTACATTGTATGATACAAGCAAACACTTATTAGTAATATCTAGCCCGCTTTGGGGCTGGGGAGATGCTAATAGGTTCTTTAGTGAGTGAAAGGAGAGAGGGAGGCGCACGCACGCTTCGTTATCTTTGGGGTTGCTGCCCCAATCAAGCACTTCATCCGACAGAGTTGGAGCATGCTCAGGGGTGGCAGCACCTGATGGGATACCATCATATATGTCGAATAAATCCGACGTATTAGTTTGCATGAAGTCGCCATCATCCTGGTCCATAGGCTCAGGGATGGGTGACAGAAGTTTAACTGCACTTGTCGAGGCAGCGGATTGAGTTGAGATCCGCTGCTCAAGGGTCTTGACTGTCTGTATAGTGGGGGTTACCAAGATTGTCAGCAAGATCAAGTGCTTTGTTCAAGGCCTTGTAAGGGCTGTGAGTGTGTTTGCGAGGGTCAGTCGCAGTTGGGACGGTACATTGTTGGATCCCCGAAGGACCCAGATGGGCAATAGTGGTAATGGTCGGGAGTGGGAGTGTGGCAACGTCCACAATGTGGGAGTGTCCAGGACCATGGCTGTGATTGGCCTTCTCCTTGCCTTTCCCTTTTCCGTTGCTGCCGTGCTTACCACACTGGTGCTTGTCCTTATCTTCATCGTGCTTAGGCTTATTGCCTTGCTGCTGATTGGAGAAGGAGGGGTCACCATGCTTGCGCTTGACAGCTGAGAGCTTCTGAGCGCTGTGCTTTTTGTTTGTGCCACGATTCACCTCAGTTTGGTATTGAGAGACAATAGCCTCTCGTACATCCTTTGGACTAAGATCAGCTAGATCATAGTTCTGAGTGATGATGTGGACAAGCATTTCCCATTTCGGGGGAATAGCTGCAAGCATGATGAGCACCTGTAAGGTGTCAGGAATGATAAGGGAGGATGCGGTGAGACGCTGGAATGCAGTGTGTATCCGATCCATTTGTGGGCCAGGATGCTGGCTTGGGTGAATGCGAATGGAAATGGCTTCTTTGAAGTCCTTATAGATACTGGTGGTCATCGCCGTACCATAAAGGGTATCTAGGCGATTCCAGATGGTCTCAGCATTATCTAAAGATGTAAGATCTTGTTGGATTGCGATGCTCGATCTAAGGACCATATGACCGACTGCCATGTCATTTCTATTATTCCATTCTTTCAGGGCTGTGATAGCAGCAGCCTGGGCAGCAATCTCTTCAGCAAGAGGCGCCTGAGGAAGTCCAGGAAGGACTGGAAATTCAAAAGTGCCATTGCAATAACCCCACAGTCCAACGGACATGAGGTAGGCTTTCATAGCCTTTGACCAAATACCATAGTTTGCGCCATCAAGGATGGGGACAACAGGGGCAGAGGGTTGAGACGACGACATAATAGCTGTTAGAAAGGGGCTTAGAGGTCGTCAGTAAGAGTATTTGTATTCAAACAAGCCAACATAGTCTCCCCTTAGGGTAGACTAGCTCGCCACAGCATGCAGGCTTCAGGGATGCTTCACCATCATTGCAGCCAATGAAGGCGCATGGCTTGCAGGGCCCATAACCTGTTGCGCAGCATAGAGTGCAGCTAACAGGCCAAGCAACCCACCTTAGAGGTTGTGCTAATGCTCAAGTGATATTGGGGTGTAGAGTGATGTGTATACTCGTCTACAAGTATGGTATTTATACCTCTATGACCCAGGGCTGTTCCTAAGTCCAAAAGAGGTGACTACAGGTGTCCACTATATCGTGCATTAAGTGACACGTGATGTGGAAACATTCTAGATGCAGCATAAGGCTGCATCTTGTGATAGATAGCGTAGTATGCATAACCCTATTGCCATAAGCGCATATACTAAAGTTCTGTCTAACACGTAACATCTATGAGCGGCTCTTGAACCTTGTATGAAGGTCTTTGCCTTCTTTGATCCGTTTGGGTTCCGGTTCAACATGACATGCTTGCAATACCCCACTTGGAAGGAGTGGAAGGAAGGGTTAGAAAAAATATTTTACATATCACATGTAAACTCAGCAAATCACACCAAAAAATAACTCATATTTGAAATAGACTCATATTAGTTTATAATGTCACTTACATCACACCTGTCATTCGCATCACTCCTGGAAAATCCTGAAATCCAAGTTCAAGTTCAAGATTCAAGAATTCTCGGTTGGTAAAAGGGGCCTACTTAAGGTAGGCGCCATTCATTGCCAGCACATGGTTATGTAAGCAAAACATCCCCACTTTTGCAACGGCTTCAATGCTTGCCACATTATACCTTTTGCTATTCTAAGTCCTGAAGACTATAGATAGGATGCCTATGAAAAGGTCTCTGAGCACACTTTCTGCAATACTATCCATTTGAAGGAATAATAAGAGTGATAATTTTGAAGTTGGAAACTTGTTTCTAAACACATTATCTATCAATTTTGATGCATTTGGGACAACGTCATAAAATTGCGTCGACACAATTTGGCCACATCATGTGACCAAGCACGTGACCTTTCCAACCAAGAGACGATGAAAAGTAGAGGATTGAAGCCCTCCCCACACTCTATACTATGGCATGGAAGTCTAAAGCCACTAGATCTTGCATTCAGACCCTTTCCAAGGTATCCAGGAAGGCCACTGTTGAAGAAGTTGATGATGATGATGATGATGAACCTCCATGTTGGAGCTATAGGGATGATAGCTCAGTCTTGTGTGTAAAAGACTATATTGGTTAGTTATCTAACCTATAGGGATGATAGCTATGTATAGTATTAGCTTTAAAGGAGTGTAAAGGAATGTGTAGTACTGACCTCAGTCTTGTGTGTAAAAGACTGAGGAAACGAACGCGATAACTAAATTATTCTAATTATTTACACATACTGTCCGGATTGTCTGTTCACATGGCACTTAGCGGCTGCACGTCCAACACGCCCCCTCAGCCCGAGTGGTGTGCGTTCCCTCCCATCTCCATCGCGAAGACGTTTGTGCTGGGACCTTTTGTCAATACACCAGATATTTCCCCTTCTGATGGAGTGTAAGTAAGATTGATCCCCTGCAAGTTGACTCTTTGCTGCAAGAAGTGGTGTTGCACCTCAGCGCATTTGGTGCGGTCGTGGAACTTGAGGTTCCTGGCAATGGCAATGGTCGACTGGTTGTCGATGTGGGGAGATCATGAGGAGATGGGTGTCTTGACCCAATCCGGTGAGTAATTGCCTCAGCCTTGCAGCTTCTTCGGCAGCGCGTGCGCCTGTGATGTGCTCTGCCTTGGTGCTCAAGGGTGCAACTGGGGCTTGCTCCCTTTGGCTCCAGTTTATGGCCCCACCTGTCAGTATTTAGATGAAGTCCAAGGTGGACTTTGCCGGTCCAGTTGGGGTCGACATATCTGACCGGGATTGGCTGGGTGCTGGAGTCATGCTGGAAGGTCGGGTGGTGATCGCTTGTACCTTGGGCGTACTGGGTCACCCATTTGCGTGTGCATCGGTGGCGATTCCCTGGGCATGCTTCTGTGAAGATCTCGTTCATCAAGTCTCCATTTAGGTGGGTGGACTCAATGTCCATGCGATGGACTTCTAGGCTTCGTTCTGTGGCTAGGGCCAGGGTGCAAGGGAGTGCCGGTCTTTTGATGGCACGACTTCGTCGGGGTCGTTGCCCTCGACTTAGGTGAGTCCCTGCGTGATAACGCGGGCCTTGCATTTTCGAATTTTGGGATTTGACCTTTTCATTTGGAAGGTCTACTTGCGTCCCCACTGCAGCTCCGTTCTGTGGGCACGGCATGGTTTTGGGAACACCTGTGTCTTTGGACACGTGTTTCTCCTCGTTGTGCACCTTTGCCCACTCTGCAGAATCTGCATGGGCTGTCGCCTCGGCATAGGACTTGGGATTAGCTGGCAACATTTTGTGTGCCACATTTCCCTGCTCGGTACGTCTCATTCGGTGCTCATGCGGGATGGCGGAATGGCAAGCGTCCTTGTCGCGGACAGGTGCGCGTGTGATGCATTTGGGGAACATTTCAGATTGTGAGGAATCTAGGTCCTTGGGTGCATTGTTATCGCGTTGCTGTGTGTCTTACGGTTCGGCGTGCGGTGCCATTTCTACTTCCACTTCATCCAACTCCTCCGCTTCGTCACTGTGGTCGAGTGTGAGCGTGTGCGTAGCACACTTTGGTCGTCCCGTGGTGGATTGCGCAGGTGGGCTTTCTGCCTTGTGAGTTGTAGGCTGACTATGTGGTGCTGCAGGCTTAACGGGCAGGGCATCGCCTGCTCCGACGCCTTGCGGTTTGGGGTGCAGCAACTGTTCCGCACTGTCCGCCTGTCTCAGGCTGAACGGGCAGAAGCTTGTGTGCTCTGACGCCTTGCGGCTTTGCGTGCAGTGGCACTTCCACACTGTCCGCCGGTTTTGCCTTCTCTGCCCCCTCAATTCTGCTCTCCTTTTCCCATCCCTGGCGCTTTCGGCTGCGTCATCAAATTCGAGGATCACGCGCTCGATGTGCGATGTGGGGCCCCTTTGTCGAATACGACGTCGCAGGGTTCAGGGATGTGGGGGGTGGTGTGATGTGCAGGCTTGTACGCGTGATGGTTATATGTGTGGCCTGGGAACATGTGCACCAGCGACCTTCAGGTCAACTTGGTGAGTCTCTTCTCCAGGGTGTGCATGGACACACACGTTCCGAGGACGTGCGGCCGAGAGGGGTCGGGGTTGTCCCTGCTCCGTGCCTCTTCGAGCATCAAGTCGTCCAAGGTGTGCGTGGACGGTTTTGCGTCTGTATGTGTCGCCCGGACCCTATTAAGAGGTGTCCGGGTTGCGCGTTCTGCGACTTTGATGTGTTGTGGCATACCCGGGGTGTTAATTTGATGCATGCATCCCCTTTCAACTAGGGATGTTTGTGCTTCTCGCCCGGTGTGATCGCCCCCTCCATTCATACGGGAGGTCTTCAAGCGTTGGCTGGTCATGGGCTCAACGCACGCGGTGTACGGTTGGGGGTGCTGGGGCGCTTTCGACTTGCGCTTCAGCCTGCCAGCGTGTTCCCGCGGTTCCGTTTTTGCCCAGTCAGAAAGCTGGGGTGTTCTAGTAGGTGGTTTCCCACATGTGTCCGAGAGGTCCCGGTCTAATGTGGTGTCAGCACGTGTTTTCGGTGTCTTCAGGGTCTCGCTTGTTTCTATGCCTTTGACCATTTCTTTTTGTAGCATTTGTGTTGCATGGTCGGAAGCTGAGTGTCTGACGCGTTGGTGCCAAGTGTCAAGGGAGGCCTTGGAGGCCATTGTGTGTGTGGTAAGGGCAGCTTCAAATTTGTGGCTGCCTTCCGCGAGGGATTGGTCTAGAGTTGCTGTGCGTGCTGACTCAGGTTTGGCTGTTTGCATGGCCATGATGTACAAGCTTTCATGTAATGTTCCCTCACATATCAATTGGTTCTTGTCGTATATTCCACATGTCTCTCCCTGGAATTGCACTGCCACCCCACGTTGGACGAAATGGGAGACCGATAAGAGGTTCCCTTTGAGGTCCGGGACGTACAGGACGTCGCGGAGTAATGCGATACTCCGCGCACTGTTTGCGTGCATCCGGACTCGTATTTGCCTGGTTCCGGTGGCGGTTATGGCACTATTGTTGCCTAAGGCAACTAGAATGGGTGATGCGAGTGGGGTGAGGTGTATGAACCAATCACGATGGGATGTCATGATGCGCGAGGTTCTAGAGTCGAGGAGCCAGCTATCTCTGAGATCAGCAGCTCGTAGCTGCTCCTGAGTCGTGGCCGCGCGGATTGGCTCATCTTTGACTGCCAGATGTAATGAGATGCTGTTATCGGATGTGGGGACGTATGCGATGGCAGCGCTGGCTGGTAGCTGAGCTGCAGGTGTCGCTACAATGTGCGCGCTTGTGCCGGTCCCAGTGGTCGTGGGCGTCGCTGCGTTGTGCGCACCCATGCCAGTCATAGCGGGCGTGGGCGTCGCTGCGTTGTGTGCACCCGTGCCAGTCATAGTGGGCGTGGGCGTCACTGTGTTGTGCGCACCTGTGCCAGTCATAGCGGGCGTGGGCATCGCTGTGTTGTGCACGATCGTGCCAGTCCTAGCTGCTGCTGCTTTGTTCTCTGGTTTTCCGTGAATTTTCCAGCATTTGTGTGTATTGTGCCCCCTGCGTCTGCAGTGAGTGCACTTCAGTGTGCGTTTTCTGCGCCTCCCGGTCCTTTCCCATTTGGGCCACCTTTGCATGGTGAGGTGTGGCCGTGTCATTGGTCAATCGGATCCGACGCTCCTCATGGAGGATGCGGTCCGTGACGTGCTCAGCTGTTAGATGGCTGGGCGGCATCGAGTGAAGAGTGGCCTTGAGTTTGGCCATCTTTTCCGGTAGCGCGAGAATTAGCATCCAGATGAGGACTTTCTTGTCTATTGGGTAACTGAATTTCTCGAGGGTTCGGGCGGCGTGTAGCTGTCATAATATCTGGGGAGCCATGGGTTCCATTTCGGTGAATGTAGCCCGGTATAGGTCCGTCAGTAGGTGTGCGACGCGTTGCTTGCCCTTCCCGGCAAAGTGCTTTTCGAGTGTGTCCCAAGTGTTTTTGGCTCCAGCAATGCCTAGGGCAGTGTCGAGAGCGTGCCCATTTAACGTCAGTAAAATGTGGGCATGTGCTTCGCGATCTTTCTGCTCCCAGTCGGCGAAGCTGCTCGGGTCATTGCTGGGGTCCGGTTTTGAGTATGTCCCTCTTATGATTTCCATCAGGCCATTTGTTTTGAACAGTGCCTCTATATTAGCTTTCCATTGCGTGTATGCGACTGTGCCACCTTCGAAGAGTGGTCCGTCGTAACCTTGTTGGCCGCCCATGTAAGTTTTTCCCGCAGCTCCTACGGTGGGAGCATGGCTGCCTCTCAAGGGCGTGACGTTTGCGGTTGCTGTGGGGGTGCTCATGGCGTTTCGTTATGCGATGTGGAAGCTGCTGGGAGTTCGTGATGTCAGGGACGACCAGGTCTCATAATCTGTTGGAGCTATAGGGATGATAGCTCAGTCTTGTGTGTAAAAAACTATATTGGTTAGTTATCTAACCTATAGGGATGATAGCTATGTATAGTATTAGCTTTAAAGGAGTGTAAAGGAATGTGTAGTACTGACCTCAGTCTTGTGTGTAAAAGACTGAGGAAACGAATGCGATAACTAAATTATTCTAATTATTTACACGTATGGTCCGGATTGTCTGTTCACGCGGCACTTAGCGGCTGCATGTCCAACACTCCAACTCTCATGTGTCATGCACAGGTCCCAGTTACTGAATCAGATCTTGAGCTCATTGACATCATAACCCAGCAGGGCAATGGGATGAAAGGAGGTCAAGAGCTGGCTGGGAGTGGGATGAAAGAAGGTCAAGGTTGACAAGGGCACAAGGTGGTGAACTGGGAAAGTATGGAAGGACGATGAGAGTGATGACACTGGATGAAAGGAAAGATGGTGGGCTAGTGGCATCGAGATGAGGGTGGCTTGAAAGGTAAATTTGATGTCTGCACTTTGCAACTGGTCAGCCAGACTGGTGATGTCGTCCTTGAGAGGTGCAAGAGATGGTGGTGGAGGGAGTGGAATGGAGGGATGAGGAGTGCAGGAGTTGCTTTCATATGGATTGTGTCAGTACCAGCCAATGCCCTTCTACTCACTTGATTCCATGGCCAGTGGGAATCCACCTTACAGCATGTGAGACGTTAACGGTGAGGGTGTGAGCACAAGATGAAAGGTGAATGAGGATGGTGGGGTTTGCTTGTATGGAAGCACATGCATGCAAGATAGGCAAGAGTAGATGTTGATGCACGAAAATGAGGTGGGAGTGGGCAGGATGTGATGCAGAGCAAGAGACAATGATGGTATGCTTGAGCAAAGTGATGGCCATGGCAGTGTGTGGAGCAAAAGTGAGTAGGGTAACAGCAGTGTGGACAGGCAAGATGGCAGTGGGTAGGGAGCAACAGAGCATGCAAGTGAAGCAGAATGGACAGAGAGCCATACAAGTCACCTTACCACCACCTGTATTTCACCAATATTTTTTTCATTGAACATTTGGCCAGTCTTGGCACTTAGTAAGCGGCTTATGTAAGGGTGCTGGCAATGAATGACGCCTACCTTACTTCAGTTTCTGTGAGATGAAACTGAAGTATCTACTGTATGTACAACACTCTTTAAGTATCTGAGAGCATCTCTAATTATTTTATCTGTAGTAACTATCAAATTGTTTTCACAATCACTTTGTACTAGCTACCAATTGTCTTAGATCACACTATCAATTTGCTATTGTACACATTGCAGCAACTGAGCTGAAACACTTATGTAGTCCAGGCCTGTGGGCCACCTGGACAGTTTGGGCCAATGTGTCAATGCCTTGGCTACTCTTTATCTCAACATTTGACTCTATAAAGACTTTATAAAGCTAAAAAATATTTATGTGTTTTTCCTGATGCCCCCCCTGTGAGGCTGCCAGTGTCAGCAGCATTCCGCACTCGACTGTGAGCATTTTACGGACTGCACTCCCTCCCGTCTCCTTCCGCCCTCAGTCCTGCTCCACCGTTCCCCGTTCTCACTCACTACAATAAGCTTGACACGTAGGACTGGGTGACAACACGCAAATTCGGCCACAAAGTGACTCGGAGGGCAATAGTCTACGGTTCATGTGCTCTAAATCCATTCGTTTCGTTCAATTGCAACACGTTTCCTCTCTCTACCTACTGGTAGCCCATCTTCGGCTCAAGGCCATAATATCCACCGCGTCTTCACTATTGCGCACGTGCCCCTGTTCTCATTCCCTTCCTGAAGAGTGCCTCTGGATGAGCGGACCATAACGAACCAACATGTCATCTCGTCAAGGCCTCCTGGCGCGTCACGGTTTCAGTGACCCAAGAAGAGATTGTTAGGGAGTACGAGGTGCATGATATGCGTCTCCATCAGTTTGAGACGAACAGCTTTTCCATGACCACAATTATCTGTATATCCCGATGAGGAGGTTCGCTCAAAGCGTGGGCAACTACCTCATGGACTGTGGGTACTGCCACTATTT
>JAGFNK010000935.1:0-18061 GCA_025769875.1 Russula earlei
TGGCACCGGTGTTCCTGAGGCGATCAATGCTTCCATGTCTAGTCCTGGAAGAGGATCAAAGGTCAGTTCGAAAATCAGGTGTGCAACGTGCACGGCTGCGAAGTAGTCTTCACATCATTCAATTTCAAACCACACTCCGTAGAGTGTTGCGAGGGCTACTTTTGCTTGTTTATAGGGTGCAAAGAACCCGGTCCAGGGAGTGGAATCCACTCCAAGTTGTAAGAATAAAGTGTTCTTTCTGAATTGCTCTGGAACTAGAGCAATGTCGGCATCTAGGGCTATCCTGAATGGAAGTCTGAGCTTTGCCAATCCTTGTTCTGAAGGTTTTCCTTGGCCCTTGTATCTCCAGTCTCTGGCCATTGAGGTCATGGTTGGGATAAAATTCGATGTATTTGAGGTGGATGCGTGTGTATGCGTTCAGGGTCAAGGGTTCAAAGGTAAGCTTGTTCTAATGTCACCAACTGGGGGCAGTGTTGTTGACAAATCAGTTCACATGCGAGATGAATGCAGTGAGTCGAGCGAGACACTAAGTCTACACAAGTTTTGGGGATCTTGGAGACGATATTGCCAAGGCAAATATGTTCTGCGGAGAAGGGAAACTACGAATAAGTCTTCGCATTTGAGAAGGCTTATGAGCAGAGAAGATTCAGACAATATGCTTGATGTCTTGCAAGCCTACAAGTCCTGAAGTTCGAAGTCCAGTGATATTTCACAGGAGAACAAGCTTTGGGCTTGTTCTCTCTTACTGACAGGTTTATATAGACAGTATTGTCCTATATCAAATAGTAGACACGAGGGTAACAACGAGACAGTTGAGACTGGGACATGCTGGAAGGTGGTGGTACATGCGAGGCAAATGAGTCATGCGAACGCACAGGAATCGTGAGGCCTGTCCAGGTAGGCTTGTCCGGTTGCCTGTCCGGTCCGATGGGCCGGTACTTGTGACAATCATGACGAAGTCACCCTTGCACAAATTAAAGCAGAACTTACAGGAGCAGAACACATTCAAGACTTTAACCCATTAGACCTCACCAGGACCTTTCAAAGAAAACCAGTGAAGTGGAGTTGTTTGAGAAAACAGTGGATTTACTATAACAACAGGGAAGTTGATTTCACTACCAGAGAGGAACAAGAAGTCAGCACTATCCTAGGCACTGCACCTCATATCTGAAGCACTACTTGTTGTGATCTACCCCTCTTTTGGTTTGTCTCTAAGACTTCCCTTATTGTTCTTTACTTTCACCCCTGTCCCCTTAGTTACAGTTTCATCCCTTGATGCTGATGATCCCTTGTTTCACCTCTTTTGTGTTTCATCTATTGTCGAGTCTCTTCTGCTATTGGGTCACCTTTATCTATTGTTCTGCATATAGTACTGTACAGCCTCACTACATACAGTATTTAAGCACCTGTAGAAGCTGGGGAATGCCCCAAGCTTAGCTTTGTCCCATTTTCTGTCGCATCCCTTTCCCTGTACTCTCTCAATCACAACTTGCTTGTGCTGGCCTACACTTTGCTTGACCTAAGCACACCTCAAGGAACCCTTGTGTTCCTCTTTCTCCTCTGCCTCTCTCTCATCATTCTCCTCTTCTGTGAAACCAGAAGATCGACTCTGTCTGCGGACTGAGTCATTGTCTGACTCAGCCTTGAGACGCTAAACCTTTTGATCCGGTCTCCTTGAGCCGGCCCCACTGAACCCCTTGGACCAAGTCACAGGAACTTGGCCCCCACTGAACCTTGAGCTAATGCTCTTATGGCTGCAACACCATAACACTACTCCAGGACCTTGCACCTGACAAAATACTCAGCAACCAACCCCTCATATAGTTAGCAGCACACCACAAGCAGTCCCTTGAGCCCACACCCCAACTAGAATCCAATTACAAGGCTCAGCTCCACCCATTGTTACACCTGCAACAACCCAGAACCCCACAATGTCTAGCCATCCACACCTTGTAGGAACTGCCCCAGAACATTTCAATGGAAAAGCTGATAATGCAGAAGCATTTTGGACAGCTTTGGCTAATTATTACTACATCAATGATGACTCTTCTCCAGATGAAAGCAAGAAGGTTGCCACTGCACTAACACACTTCAAAGTAGGAACTCCTGCTGGAGCATGGGCTAGAGAACAAACCACTAAAGCCATGGCATGAACAGTGGCAAACCATGGATCATGGGAGGACTTCAAGAAAGCTTTTCCTGATCATTTTATCCCCACTGAAGTGGAATTGGCCTCTGCCAACACCATCCACACTTATTACCAAGGAAAGCTACCATTTAATGAATGGTATCAGAAATGGTCACACCATGCATCATGAGCTACCACGAATGAAAGAACCAAGATGTACACATTCAGAAGAAACCATAATCCAGCCTTACATCAAAAGATATCAGGAATAACACCAACCCCCACTATGCTTACAGCCCTTATCAAAGCAGCTAGAGAATTTGACAACCTATTTCACCTGTATAATTCCACAGCCTTCTGAGGAGGACACTTTCAAGTATGCACCCAAGGATTAAACACCCAAGGATCAGATAACCCACTAGAAATTATTTTATACCAAGGAGAACCTAATGAATGGCCCTGGGAGTCTAGAATTGAAAGGAAACCCCTCACTGATGCAGAAAAAGAGTTTCAACACAAGAACAACCTTTGTTACTATTGTGGAAAGAAGAACCATATGGCAAACCAATGTAGATCAAAGAAAGCTGCCCAAGGATGTCAAAGGCAAGGATCTCACCACCAAACAGTTAGAGCCACTACTATTCAAGACAAGAACACCAAACCAGTACAAGAAGAGCCCATTCCTGTTGCATCATTGACTACTTGGAGATGAACACTTGCAGACTTGATCCCTTGCCCCAGATCTGCTCCTATGGATTTTTAATTGGACCCCCTTTTGCACCAAGAAGGGACATGGTCCAAATCAGTACAATACAAAGAGAAATCAATTACCTCAAAGTTTTTACCAAGAATATTCACTCCCCATCCATTACCTTGAAAGTTACCATTGTGGGGAAGATAAGTGGCAAAGAAATTGGTGCAAGAGCTTAACTTGATAGTGGAGTGGAAGGAATGATAATTCATGAACATTTTGCACAAAAGCACCACCTGCACCTCCAAGCAATGACCAGGCCCCTGCCAGCACAAAATGTAGATGGAACACAAAATGTCAATGGACTAATGTGCTTCAGCACCATCCAGATACTTCGCATTTGAGTGCAAATGGGTGCCACTCATGATGAACAAGCAGAATTCCTAGTCACTAACATTGGAGACCACAATATTATCCTAGGAATACACTGGTTATGATGCCACAACCCAGATATTGATTGGGCAAATGATACAATTACCTTAAAGAACTGTCCTCAAACCTGCCTTACTATGCACCCAAGCATAACCATTGCATCTGCATGTGGAACACAGAATTACCAAGTACAAGTGTTTACTTTCCCTGAAGAAGAAGAACCCAAATTCTTGAACATTGCTGTGTTAATCTTCCTGGACACCGAAGGGTTATTGAACCCATGTGTTGACAAACAAATTTACAACACTTTTAGACCAATCATAGTCAGTATACGAGCAAAATCAACAGCTTCTACCAAGTTAGCCACATCTGGAACACATCTGAAGACACTTGACAAACTTATTCCTGTCCAGTTCCTGAAATGGTGGAAGGTTTTCAATGAACAAGCTTCCCAATGCCTTCCTGCTCACCAACCATGGGACCATGCAATTAATTTGAAACCAGGAGCCACATGATGTGACTGTGGCATTTATTGACTTACTCCAAGAAATTACAAGCTCTGAAAGAATATCTAGATGAACATTTGAAAAGAGGCACCATCTGACCATCAAAAGCACCTATTGCCAGCCCATTCTTCTTTGTAGAAAAGAAAGGAGGAACTCTATGACCAGTACAAGACTACAGAGCACTAAACACAGCAACCATCAAGGATGCATACCCATTACCATTGATTCCTGAATTAATTGACAAACTCCAAGGAGCCCAATATTTTACCAAGTTTGACATATGATGGGGATACAACAATATCCACCTAAGAGAAGGCAATGAACACCTCATAGCATTATTGCCGTTTTCAGCGCACTTGGCGGAGTTTGAATTCCACCCAAATCAGCACAGAAACCCCCTCAAACATGTGGGATAAATATCTCCCTCAAAACAGCTTCAATTAATATGAAGATTATTGTCCCTGAATTGCCTGAATGAGGGCTAGGCAGTCCCATTGTTTTCATGAGATTGGAGTGAGAATTGGTGGAGCTGGACTCAAGCCACCTCCACATGTGTATTAGATGAATTACAACTCAAAATCATGGTCTATATCTATTATTTTTCCCTCATGTTGTACCCATGGGCTGTCTTGAGGCAGCCCCATAGTGTTTTTGACTCAAGTGTTGTGGTGCAACATTGTTCTCAGTGTGATCGGAGTGACAGCCAGCCACTCATTGCCCCTCTCACCTCTCCATTCTGACCATCCTTTGCCCTCATTCCCACCACACCTGCTGTCTCAGCTGCATCAGTCGCACCACTCCCTTCCAACTCACATTTGGCCCTCCACACCCACAGTCGCAGCCGCACCAGTCACACTGCCTGCGTCGACCTGCCATCTGTCTTCACCATGTGCCGCACTCCTTCAGCATGCCAACTCAGTTAGAATACCTCAAGCTCAAGTGGGATCTGGAGGACCTTATCACCTCCTCGTCAAGACTCTGCATGTGTGACCAGGAAGACGTAGACAAATACTACCTGAGTTTCAGGGCAATCTGCAGTCCCCTTGTCCATGCATGCCGCCTGTGCTACGAAGATTGCGATGAGTCATTCTGGCTCAGACTCCACCCGGACGACTGCCGGATGGTCTCCCAACGTCTCGGCCCCTGGTGCCCGAATGAACAGCAGAGGCACTTTGTCGATTTCAGAGAAGTATTCGACACACTAGTCAAGATATTCTCTCAGCGTCCCTGTGACATTCAGCGGGAATGCCAACTCTGCTCTGCAGATGAAGACGAAGACGACTACACATACCCTGCACCCATGCCTGCTCCAGCCTCTGTCCCAACATCATGCACCATCGCCTCCGCCTCGCCTGCGTTGCCCATCATCCCTGCGGTTCCCACCTCGTCCGCGGTTCCCATCACCTTGTTCACCGCTGCCATCCTCAACTTGCCAGCCATCATCGCCTTGGCTCCACCTGCCCTCGCTGTCCCAGCATCGCCCACATTCGCCATCATCACCACCTCGTCTGTCCCCGCCGCCGTAGCCTCAGCCATGACATTGCCTATCGCCACTGTCCCCGTCTTTGCCCAACCAGCTCCCGCACCCTCAGTGTCGCCTGCTATGGCCACTGTCTCAGCTCCATGCACAACCACCATCTCAACCTTGCCCACTGACGTTTTAGCGCCGCCCACCACTTCAGCCCTCACAGCCTCGTCTGCCACCCCCACCTTCATCTCATCCGCTCCCGCGCCCTCAGTCGTCTTGTTGCCCTCAGTCTCGTCCGTTGCCTCGTCCATTGCCACAGTAGCCTCAGTCGTGCCAGCCGCCGACTTTGCATCAGTCTCCGTCTTAGCCTCGCCCGTACTCGTCAGTTCAGCCCAGTCTGTCATAGCACCAGCATTGCCAGCCACCGCCATCTCCACCCTGCCCTCAGCCTCAGCCTTCTCAGTCTCAGCCGCCACCACCGCGCCCCTAGTTTTGCCAGCTGTCTCCATCGCCCCAGCTTCAGATCAGTCAACCACCGCCACCACGCTCTTAGCCTTGCCAGCTGCCTTAGTCTCGTCAGCCGCCGCCGTAGCCTCAGCCTCAGCCACCGACGTCTTAGCGCCACATGCCGCCGCCTCCACCACCATCTCACAAGCCACTGCCGCCATGCCCTTGTCATCCACAGCCGCCGTCGCCCCTGTGTCGCCCTCAGTTGTCGCCTCCGCCCCATACGCCTCCACTGTCGCACCAGCTCAGTCTGCCGCCACCTTCTCAGTCTCAGCCTCAGTCTTCTCAGTCTCAGCCGCTGCTTTAGTAGTTTCGCATGACACCAGCACTGCCACACTGTTGCAACCCCTCGCCACCAGCACCACCCCAGAAGACCAAGAAGGCCTCGGCCACGAACTTAGCCACAACACGCCACAACAGGAGCAGAAGCCGCCACCACGCCACCGCTGCTGCAGGAGAAGTAGTCGCTGACGCCAACAGCACACCGCATGCCGCCTCCCACATCACCTCCCCATCCGTTCGTGCGCTCTCGCCCACATCTGCTGCCGACACCGGCAGTGGAGACGACCCTGCCACCACCGCCGCAAGACAACAGATCCCACCCCCGCGCAAGCCACCCCACGCATCCTCTTTCTCAAGTCCTCGCCACCTACGTCTCTATCTACGAACTCATGCTCACCACCTATGCCTTCACTCCTCATCCACGCCTGCTGCCACCACCTGCAATGGAGATGACTCCTGTATATAAAAATACCCTAGCTACTCTGTAGTAGAAAGAGCTCAGAATAGGACCCCTCTTTGCAACCCACTCCTCTCTGTCTGTGAAAAACAAGAAGGATGGTCAGAATCAAGAGGTGAGAGGGGTGATGAGTGGCTGGCCGTGACTCCAATTGCACTGGAAACAACGTTGCACACCACAACACTTGAGTCAAAAACACTATGGGGCTGCCTCAAGACAGCCCATGGGTACAACATGAGGGAAAAATAATAGATATAGACCATGATTTTGAGTTGTAATTCATCTAATACACATGTGGAGGTGGCTTGAGTCCAGCTCCACCAATTCTCACTCAAATCTCATGAAAACAATGGGGCTGCCTAGCCCTCATTCAGGCGATTCAGGGACAATAATCTTCATATTAATTGAAGCTGTTTTGAGGGAGATATTCATCCCACATGTTTGAGGGGGTTTCTGTGCTGATTTGGGTGGAATTCAAACTCCGCCAAGTGCACTGAAAACGGCAATAAAGACACCATTAGGACTTTTTGAACCCCTGATAATGACATTTGGCCTTTGCAATGCTCCTGCCACCTTCCAGTGTTTTATAGACACTATCCTAGCAAAATACATTGCCACTGGACATGTGGTAGTCTATCTTGATGACATATTAATGATGGCACAAACCTTGCATGAACTAGATCATTGGACACACAAAGTCTTGAAGACACTCCATGACTTATATCTGAAACTGGAGAAATGTACTTTCCAGCAAAGCTCTATTAGTTACCTTGGCATCAATATCTGTCATGAACCATTTCCTGGAGAGGGCCCTTGAAGGACCCTTCCTTATTAGAGGAAACCCAGCCTCTATGGTGCCACCCTGTTCACATGGACAAAAGGGGTGAGTAGAGGTGTCCACAAGATTGCACACACATTGTCATGTGAGTAATTCTTGGCACAATTGACATACAGCAAGCCCCACTTAGTGGCAACCCTTTTAGCAATCAAGGACAGTATTATAGCCTCTCTAAAGACCCTTTAGGACGACTCTAAGTGCTCTACAAGAGGCACTAACAAGACACTAAAAGCCCTACAATGTGTTATTAGACTAACTCTAATAATCTTAGAACAAACTATAAGGCCCATGATACCAACTGAGAATTCTTGAACTTCGAACTTGAACTTGAATTTCAGGATTTTCTGGGAGTGACTGGTGTGACCAGTGTGATATAAGTGACATCGCATATATGATAAACTAATAGGTTTTTTTTTAATATGAGTTTTTATTCGCTTGTGATTTGCATATTTGTTTGTGATTGCACATGTGTAAACCCTTTGTCAGTACCTTTTTCACCTTCACTTCAGTGTCGCCCCACACTTTATTTTCCTGATCCTGATCATCACCTCCCATGCAGACCCGCTCATCAAGAAGCTCTGATTCCTCTGCAGAAGAAACCTGAGCAGATATCAAGGCAAGATGGATGACTGAGGAGGAAGCCAAGTTCTTAAACTTCCTCTTGGAGCACAAGGACCAAATGACATCCAACGCTATGTCCAAGGATCAAGTCTTCAATGAGGTGGCCAGTCAAATTAGGTCCCTTTGTAAGAAGGGTGGCTTCAAAACTCTGAGCTCGTGCAAGATGAAGTGGCAAAGGGTATGTGTTTCCTCTTTTCACTACACCTCAACACTGACACCATTCAACTAGATGAAGACTGACTGGGACACCATTTCTGCGATCAAAAATAAGTCTGGCATGGATTGGGATGATGTGACAGGAATGGATGTATCAGCAGAAAATTAAAATCAGGCAGTGTATGATGAGCTGGTCACGGTGCATCTGTAACTCCTGATTTGTTGACAATATCTCACTTTAGTAGGACAAACCAGCGGTCAAGAAGTTCCACCACAAGGGCTGGCCACATTGTGAGGCCATGGAATCTCTTGTAGGAACAAAAACCAAAGGCAAACATGCATACTGGGCTTCGCAGCCAATACCTCGTGCTGAGCATGCTCCATCCCAGCCACCTACTCCTGCTCACCTGACCCCCAATTTGTCTCAAGTCAGCGGCAGCAGGAGGGCATTGACTTCACCATCAAATACCTCATTTGACTTCATAACCAACAAGTGTAAATCACCTCACATTGATGATATCCTGATGTCTGAAACATCTTCAGCTAAAAAACAGAAGGGTGACACTGTGGTGTCTGCTGTCATGGGTGTTACAGCAGTCATGAACAGAGTTGTTGATTTCTTTGACTCAACTGTCCATTCTCTTGGTCTCTCCCCGCCCATGCCTGAATTCACACCCACACCCGCTGAAGCGCGTCAGGTGATGTGTGAGTGAGAATGTGGGACAGTCGAGACCAGAGGGAGAGGAATGTTGAAGAGCAAGGAACCATTCCAGCTCGCGGACAAGACACTTCTTGAGGAATGAGATCGGGGCCAATAAGGCATCAAGACAGAGCTGTGGAAGGTAGGATTTGTCATGAACCATTCTCTGGAGAGGGCCCTTGAAGGACCCTTCCTTATAGGAGGAAACCCAGCCTCTATGGTGTCACCCTGTTCACACGAGCAAAAGGGGTGAGTAGAGGTGTCCACAATATCGTGTGTGCATTGTTGCACAAGCGATTCTTGGCACAATCGACATACAGCAAGCCCCACTTAATGGCAACCCTTCTAGCAATAAAGGACAGTATTAGGGCCTTTCTAGGGACCCTTTAGGACGACTCTAGGTGCTCTACAAGGGGTACTAACCTGATATCAAAGACTCTACAACGCGTTATTAGACCAACTCTAATAACTATAGAACGAACTATAAGGCAATACTAAGGACCTTAATAGAAGTATTAGGGTCGACTCTAAGGACCCTAATAGAGCTATATAAGGGCCTTATAAGATAACACTATTCCCTAACCAAACTCCAAGTCCTCAAATGACTGGCCCTAAACTAACTAACAGGAAATGAATCAGGTGCTTGCACGTGCACTAAAACAGCAAACACGTGGACAATAAATGCTCTTACTCATCAGGAAAAGCCTTCTTACTCAGCAGCTTACTGAGCATGACTGAGCATGCTCAGTAAGCGCACCCTGACTTCTTACTCAGCACTCTATTGTGCTTGATAACAAGGTTATGACTTGTTCTCTATTTAGCAGTTCCCTTGTAGTATATAAGTGCTCAATAAAGTAGCGGACAGTCCTCAGACTGTCCATTTGTTTACGGCACTCTCTATCCCTGGGATACTCCTTTAAGGACTGTCCCCTTTGTGACTATTCTGGCCTCCTCTCTGCATGACTGTTTGTCTCTCACAGTAACAGTGCCTCTCTGGTATCTGTTACTACTCTGGACCCTACTTCTTGCCCACACCGTCTTGGACGTCTATCGACTCATCGTTGAGCTTACCCCTCACTCTTGAACTGGATAGTTCAACAGTGAGTCTTGACAGGATTTGAGAGGGAGAGAGATGGCAAAGGCAAGAAGGGAGATTTTTCAGAATCAAAGGGACTGTTATTCTGAGACATAACTAGTGTCTTTTTATATGAAGTGAGAACTATGAGAGGGTGGAATATTTGGGGGAGTGGGGGTATGAGAGATGCGTACAGTGAGTAGGAGAAATGAGGTCTGTGTAAGGAATCCAAAATGCATAAGGTAAACAAAACCAATCAGAAGTAAACAAATCAAAGAAGACAAAGGCAGTCAGAGAATTCATAGCTGAAAACAGGTGGAGAGGTAACGTACAATAGTTCTGGCAGCAGTAATCATGTGTCATTGGGGCACTGAGCCCTCGCATCTGACTGCGGTGACAATGGCAAATGATGGACAAATGCATCATGGTAGTCACGGTGGGGTGACGTGATGAAAGGGGGTCGAGAGCTGGCTGACAGGTGTGGGTGCAATTGGTATGCGATGAAAGGAAGTCAAGAGTGGACTGGACGGCGCAGGTTAAATTGCTACACGATGAAAGAAAATTGAGAGTGCGGGTGTGAGATGGTCAATGAGTTCATGAGGCGGCAGACTGCGAAATGATGAAAGGACAAGGAAGGTGATGACATGGTCATTGAGGGCGCAAGGCGGTGGACTTGAAAATGACAAAAGGTCTAGACAAATGAGGATGGGGTTGATGAGGATGCGAGGAAGTGGGCTGGAAGAACATGAAAGAGAGAGCTTTGGTGACATCGTTGATGATGGGGTGAGGAGGTGGGCTGGAAAAGCATGAGAGAGAGAGGGCTTTGGCAACATCTGTGCTTCGAGATTGGTCCAGAAAACTGGTGATGTCGTTCTCATGAGGTGTGAAGGAAGGTGGTGGTGGAAGGAATGAAATGGAAAAATGGAGATAAGGAGAAATGCAGGGGGAGAGACTTGATGGAGAGACATGTGAGGTGTAGGAGTTAGTTTTCATGGGGATCATGTCAGCAGTCAACCAATACCCCCAAATCACATGACTCCATGGCCAGCAGGAATCTGCCTTACACTGCACTTGCACTTGCACCCACACCCACACCCGCACCTGCACCCACACCCACACCCGCACCTGCACCCACACCCACACCCGCACCTGCACCCACACCCACACCCACACCCACACCTGCACCCGCACCCACACCTGCACCCACACCCACACCTGCACCCACACCCACACCTGCACCCACACCCACACCTGCACCACACCCACACCTGCACCCACACCCACACCTGCACCCACACCCACACCTGCACCCACACCCACACCTGCACCCACACCCACACCTGCACCCACACCCACACCTGCACCCACACCCACACCTGCACCCACACCCACACCTGCACCCACACCCACACCTGCACCCCACACCCACACCTGCACCCACACCCACACCTGCACCCACACCCACACCTGCACCCACACCCACACCTGACACCCACACCCACACCTGCACCCACACCCACACCTGCACCCACACCCACACCTGCACCCACACCCACACCTGCACCCACACCCACACCTGCACCCACACCCACACCTGCACCCACACCCACACCTGCACCCACACCCACACCTGCACCCCACCCACACCTGCACCCCACACCCACACCTGCACCCACACCCACACCTGCACCCACACCCACACCTGCACCCACACCCACACCTGCACCCACACCCACACCTGCACCCACACCCACACCTGCACCCACACCCACACCTGCACCCACACCCACACCTGCACCCACACCCACACCTGCACCCACACCCACCCACACCTGCACCCACACCAATGGCACCAATGGCTCTATGTCATATTAAATATGTCAACTGTTCTCCTACTTTGCTGCCAAGCATTACTTGAGCTCCTTGAGCCCCTCTATCATCCTCCTATCCCATATCACACATCTTCATACACTGGGGCTAAGTGGGTTGAGGACCTACTCACTGGCCATCCAGAGCGCATTCGGACTGAGCTTGGGGTGCATAAAAAAGTATTTATCATCCTCCAGCGGATCCTCCAATGACTTGGTATCTCATCATCACGACATGTCCAAGTCGAAGAACAAATTGCTATCTTCCTTTATACAGCTGTCACAGGGCTGCCATCGACACATGTTGGAGAGCGTTTTCAGTGGTCACCCCACACCATTTCAAAGTAAGTATCTCTCAGGTTTCTTTCAGATGTTGTCTGATGGATAGCTAGGTATTTTAAAAAAAATCTAGGCATTCTCTCAAGCCCTCCCTTCTACACCACACTTGTGCGCCTTCCCAATGCTGATTCACCCCCTCACCCCTTTATCCAAAGCAACCCCAAAATTTTTCCATTTCTCAAGGACGCACTGGGTGCTATTGACGGTACACATATTGACTGTTTCACCACTGCTGCAGAGTGTGATGTGGCAAGGAACCGCAAAGGAGGTCTCATGCAGAACTGCCTTGTGGGATGCTCATTTGACATCTGCTTCACCCACCTGCTGACTGGTTGGGAGGGTTCCACTGCTGACATGACACTTTTTCATGCAGCATGTCATTCTGATCTTTGTGTCCCAAGGGGGAAGTATTATCTTGGTGATGTGGGTTTTGCCTCGTCAGATGTACTTCTCACCCCTTATCGAGGCATGTGGTACCATCTAGCTGAATGGGGCCATGCTCACACAAGGTGAGTCTTTGTTGTCTTACTTTCAAGTTGTCTTACTGATGTTTGTCCTAGGCCATGCACACCAAAGGAGCTGTTCAATTTGCATCATGCCCAAGCTCACAATGTCATTGAACGCATTGTCAGAATTCTCAAGCGGTGTTTCAACATTCTCTCACAACCCTGCGAGTATGACATGGGAGTTCAAGCACATGTCCCATGTGCACTCGCAGCACTTCACAATCTTATTCACGCATGTGACTCTAGGGAGATTGGCACCTTTGACAACCAAGTGGCTGACCTCCAGATGGACGCACAAGAAGAGGAAGCGCTGGCTGGTGAACTTGGAACAGGCCCTGTGACGCAGCATGAGAGGGAGCAAGCAAATATCAGGCGAAATAAAATTGCTGATGACATGTGGGAGCAGTATCAGAGAATTCAGAGGGACCACGCAGAACATGTTATTGAATAGTGTTTTTTTCAAAAAAAGATTTTCCATTTCCTCTTCAAAAATCTCTCGCTCTGTGCACATGGATCTGGGCCCTACAGTATGCCTCAGCAACATTCAGCAGACACAGTGGACTGAGTCAGTTCCCAGTCACAGCTGCAATCACAATACATGAATATGCAAATCACAAGCAAATAAAAACTCATATTAAAAAAAAACCTATTAGTTTATCATATATGTGATGTCACTTATATCACACTGGTCACACCAGTCACTCCCAGAAAATCCTGAAATTCAAGTTCAAGTTCAAAGTTCAAGAATTCTCAGTTGGTATCATGGGTCTTAGACCCCAACTCTTGGGCTGCACCTAGATACAGTACATGAGATCCCACTGTTGAAGTTCCAAGTCAATCAATTCAGAAACAGTTGAGATATGGCAGTTCAAAGTTTTGCACTCATGTCAGCACCCAAAAATTGACATTTCAAGAACTAAATATTAGGCTCCCATATTTTAGCTGCACCTAGATACAGTATATAAGGTTCTACTGTCAAAGTTTCAAGGCAATCTGTTGAGAAACTGTTGAGATATAGCAGTTTTAATTTTGCACTCAAAATGACATCCAAAAATGGCAAGTGCAAGGTCACATGAACACAACAATAAAACATTATATTAAGACTGCCAATGATTGTAAAACTAAGCCCATACGCACCACAACAGAGAGAAACCTACAATCCACCAGACTTGCCATTGAAGCCTTCAATGGCACACTGGAAACTAATGAGACAATCTGGACAGACATGAGGAAGTGCTCCATCTGACAATGAGTACAACAATTCCTATACAAAGCTATGCATGCTACATACAAAATTGGCTCATACTGGTCTAACATCCCAAACCATGAACATCATTGTCTTTGCCCAACCTGTGGAGAAACTGAATCAATGGAGCACATTATGACCCAATGCAACGCAACACCTAGGAAGTTAATATGGCAAATGGTGAAAGAAATGTGGCCACACTCACCTAACCTCTGGCCAGAAATCACCATAGGCACAATATTGGGCTATGGCTCCCTTGCCCACCCAATGGAAATAAACCCTAGCACCTGGAATGAGATGCCTGGTCCAAACACAACCCCAAAGGGGTCCAAACACCTCCTCCAAATTCTAATATCTGAAGCAGCTCACCTCATCTGGGTCTTGAGATTCAAAAGTTGCATACAAGATTATAACCACTCCGAATGTGAGATCCAAGCGAGATGGCTGTGTGTCATCAACACAAGGCTAATAAATGACAAAATAACTGCATCAATAATCAAATGAGACAACAAATCTCAAAAGCTAGCCAAAGATACATGGGAACATGTCCTCCAGAAAAATACGGACCTCCCCCTGAATTGGTTCCTTAACTGTGAGGTTTTAGTAGGTAGGAGGTTGCCCTAGGCACCTGAGTCCTACACTGGCCCCCCCACCAGGGTTGTTCGTAACTGCATTTCCCCTCACACCTGGTCTCTGCACCGGCTTCAGCATGTTAGATAGGGCTGATCCGTCTCTCCTGCTATCTAACAACTATTCTTAGTAATTAGTACTTGTATTAATTACAGAATAAACGCTTTTCAAAAAAAAAAAAAGACTGCCAATGATTTATCCCAGCCCTTCGTCCATCTTCAAATGACAAACTGAGTCCCAACATTATCCTGGAGATTCCCATTTGTGTGATGGTACGTCCCCGGCCCCTCACCGGCACCGCCATGACGACCTGGCGTCGGGTTTCCCGTGGGATTCCCATTACCATTCGTGGAGGTCACCAAATCGGCAGGTTGACGAACCTGGACAAGGCGGGGATTCCCATTGGTTAACGGAATCTCCCTTTGGACACCCCCATTACTATTATTCCTCTCAGTAGAAGAGCCTACAAGCCAGGGGGGAACATGAGGCGGCTCGTTGACACGATGGCCATTGCTGCCAGTCTGAGAAGTGCACCGTGTGACTGACCTTGACCGCGTGGCTGACCTTGACCGTGTGACTGAGTTGATCTTCTTAGGAGGGCCGGATTCGCTCTGCAACAAAAAGTGAACAAATGGATGTAATAGAACTTGAGGAAGTGGGCGCACCTAGCCGATATTGAAGGAAGCGAGAAGGACGGGGCGACGCCCATGGCGAGGATAAAGGCGACGACAGCGGACGTGTGCATTGTAATTATCGTTGATTGAAAATGACAGTCGGAAAGCGGTGGATAGAATGCTTTTGGTAACCAGTACCAAGAGTGAAACAAAGAGAAGCGCTGCTGGAGGGCATTGGGAGTCCAGGCATTGGCTCTTATACTCCCTGGTGAGCCCGCTTCTGTACGTGGCCAACAGTGAATCTCCGAAGAGAGGATCCGCTTTATCGCATCAGTACTTCCACAGATTGATATTTCCAGGCTTGCAGGCTTGAGAGCCCTGAGCGCAACATGACGGGGACCACTTCCGAGGGGCTGAGCACGCTCTACTCAACTCAGTGGCCAGGTTGGCTCCGTTCTTCCTCTTCGTCTCTCCTGTCCTTCCTACTGCTCCTTCCCCCATGGTCCCTGTCCCAAGCTACCTCTGTGCCCAACGTGCCGGTTCTCTCCCGTTTTTCCCATGCGACACGGTTTGTGTGTGTATTTTTTGTGTTCATTTTCATTTTTGCAGGTTCTTTCTCATCCTCTCACCCTCTTCTTCCCATCACCCTCGAGCGGCTCAGTGCATGGTCATCACAATGTCCATGCCCCCCACAGCGGCGGCGCATCAGGAAAAACATGCTAGAGGTGATAATGTGGAACTAGTAACGTAATTATCATTGACTTTTTCTCTCGCTAGCGCTCGCGAGAATGTGAGGTTTTTCCTGAAGACCCTCAATTCTCGCCCCTCGCATAGTGAAACCTGTCCAGAGACACGCAAGTGAGTTCGCAAGACTGATGGACCCAAGGATAGAATAGATGGGACCAGAGAGGAGTGAGAAACCCAGCGGGCACGCAGGAGACTACGGTTTCGTTCAGTCAGATCCGCTCGGGCACATACAAAGAAGGGAACAAGAGGGCCACTCCCTGTATTCGAAATATGTTTTCATAGGCAGGAGAGGTGCTAAGAGACAAGAAAGACAGGCATATGAAAGGAAATCCAAGTCAGTGGAAGGGGTCAGTCCGGACAGCACAAGGCGTCGAGACGTCGTCTCTGGTAGGCCATCAGATAAAATCTCACAAGGTAGCGAAATAATAGCAGGTGCTGGCAAGTGCTAGCGAGATATTAGCTGGAGATAATTATTTTGTTAGTTCCACATTATCACTCACTAGCACTCGCTAGCACATCATGTTTTTCCTGATGAGCTGTGCTAGCACATAGCGATTGGTGATGGCATCATGGCAAGCTCTTGAAAATGTGGTCAAGGGACGTGAGGGAGGTGATGCGAGGGCAAACTGGAGGGGACCGGATGCATGATGGGGACAATGATGTACCAGTGTAAGCAAATTCCGTGGCCAGACACAATCCGCAATACATCTCCCACCCAGGGGCATGAAATGTCATGATTGCCCATATAAGATAGCATGCATGATTGAGATAAGATCACAGGTGATTAATGTTGATTGTGTGTGTGCAAAGGCAACTGAGAGATCCATTTGATTGACATGTTTATGATGTGATCTTCGTTAGTGATTCAGATACTTTACATCTCATCTTGTAGATAGTGCAGCTGATGATCAGCTGTGATTTACCTTTGATCATTTGAGTTACTATCCCGGTGCCCTCATTCAGACAGGGCCCTCATTTGGACAGTCATGCTCTGTCACCCCAAAAGTTTCAAATCCCACCAGGCTTGCTCTCAGGATTCACTGGCACCAGGAGTTGAATAGATAGCTAGCATGTGATAAGGAGATGGTGATTATTTTTGCATAGTAACTTATAGCCATCAATCCTTTCTGTATGTCATGATCTACCCCCTTTGTTGGTTTGTCATTATTGCCGTTTTCAGCGCACTTGGCGGAGTTTGAATTCCACCCAAATCGGTGCAGAAAACCCTCTCAAACGTGCGGGGCGAATATCTCCCTCAAAACAGCTTCAATTCACATGAAACTTATTGTCCCTGAATCGCCTGAATGAGGGCTAGGCAGCCCCATTGTTTTCATGAGATTTGAGTGAGAATTGGTGGAGTTGGACTCAAGCCACCTCCACATGTGTATTAGATGAATTACAACTCAAAATCATGGTCTATATCTATTATTTTTCCCTCATGTTGTACCCATGGGCTGTCTTGAGGCAGCCCCATAGTGTTTTTGACTCAAGCGTTGTGGTGTGCAATGTTGTTTCCCTCATATTGTGTGACAGTAGCACGGTCATGTGCCGGGAAGGAGCCCCCCCTGGAAGTGCACACCTGAGCCCATGGGGCGGTGAAGTGTGTCCAAGAATGCAGAATGACTTCATAAGACTGAAGCTCCAAAGAGGAGGAGCACCTAGCAGGAACGCAAGAATGCATTTGTTCATTCGACTGCACTCAGGTTCACACAGATGATAAGGGAACAACAGGGCAACTTTATTCAACATGGTAGCAGATACAGGTGGGAACTAAGGCTAAGGGACAGGAAAAGCACAAAAGACAGGCATATGAAAGGAAATCTAGATGTGAGAAGGGGACCAAAGCTGGACAACGCAAGGTATCGAGTCATGGTCTCCAGTGGCTGTGGTAGTGGTGTGTGGCGATTTGTGAACAATGGCTGAGGCCAGGTGTGGTGACAAGGGGTGTGGTCGAGTCACAATGCGAGGAGGGGGAGACAATGCAAAGGAGAGGCTGGAGGGGGGATAGGGAGAGTGCTGGTGGGTGGTTGCTTGGGCACTGATGGTGCTGCCAAACGCGATTGTGGGTGGGACGATTGGAGAACTTGGATGGCAGATGCAAGGTAGAGGAGCGAGGGGGCATGGAAGTAGAAAGGGAGAGGGAAGACGGCGGCAGGCTGGGAATGGATGCATAGGCGGCGTGCAGATCTCTGACTAACAAAGTGAGAGTCTAGTAAAAAAGGGGAGAAAAGCATACCAAAATGTACAGTA
>JAGFNK010000936.1:0-18041 GCA_025769875.1 Russula earlei
ATTGTGCTTGATCGTGACCAGCAAATTCCTTGCAGCCGGAGGCAAACACTATCTCATCTTCAGTTGGTGGAGTCTCGCAATCTTTAAGAACCATGTAGAGGTTGAAAAGTGGTTTGAAATGGCTTTGCAGATGACCAAGAAGACCTATAAATTGTGAAAACATGAAGTATTAGTTGAAGTATTAGTTGAAGCCATGACGTACCATTTAAATTATGGTTCATCGCTTTTGTGATAGTCAAGACTTTCTTGTTTCCATGGTGGCATCAGTAATGTTTGTCACCTGGCTTACCAGGGCTGCCATTGGCAGCAAAGTCCACAGCTTCATAAAAGAGGTAGATTGGATTTCTTTTGACTCCCTGAAATAATCAGAGAAGAACATAAACAATCAAGAATGAGTATACCTTTTTCCGAGATGAACTTGAGCCTTCAAAGCCATTACTTGAAGCCGAGTGCCGTAATGGAAGGGCTGGTGACAAATCCCCATCAGGAGCACCATTGGGAGCATCATCAATCTTATGGTGGGGTTTCTTCGCAACTGAGGGCTTGTTGGACAACACCTTGGCTTTACCTTTCCCCTTTGATGACTTTCAAGATTTAAGGGGTTTGGTCTTCAAAGGCAACATATTGGCGATCTAAAATCTGTGTTAACAGAGGCAACAATCCAGTGGACAAAGACTCACCTCATCATGCATGATCTCAGTGATGGTATTATCACTCTCGCTACTGGAACCCAAGGACATGGTTGAGGCATATGGCATGTCTCCAGGAACAGATAGCACCTCACGCCTGTGTTTGTTATATTTTCTCCGATGAGGCCATGGATGCGAGTCTGATTCAGAAGATGCTTGCTCAGCTTCAATGATTTCCTGCATCCATGCAGTGTTCCAGGTTCATTGATTTCGCGCTGAGGAGCCTTTAGCATGTGAGGAAGAGAACAGAGCAGAAACTTACCAGTCTGAACTGTACTTGCAGATGTGATAGGTGTGTCATCATCCTTATCATTGAACCAAACAATGTCCAATGCGTCTTTTAGAGTCCCATCAGGTTACAAGGCACATTGATCAGTAGCTGTCTGCAATCCTCAGATTACATCGTCATGGATGAATGTTGTACTTACCCGCTGAACTACCTCCAATCATCATGACATGCAGCTGGAGGTGTGACAATGGGCGAATGGGGTGAAAATGAGACCAGAGTGGAGGTTTTCAACACACCAAAAAAAAATCTGTTGAGTAGATCCCTGAACACAAAATCAGCTTGTGAAGAGATTACCAATGTGGCAAAGGACCCACCTAATCCTGCATGCTGCACTAAAAAAAACATCATTGTACGATGATCACCCCTTCCCAGCATTGCAATGGATCGAATCTTGGCACCTGAGTATCCACAAACAATCCAGTGACAATCAGTCCAGCCTAAGCTGTTAAAACTCACAAAACTATACAACTAAGAGAGAGAAGCATACATATTGCAATAGATGGCTGAAGGTTGAGCATGGGACACTGGACAGTGAAACCTGGGTGTTTATCAGTGCATGTCATCAGCAAGGCAAGTTGTTTGTGACAGTTGTTTTTTGTCATGGTGACAATGCCACAACCAGGTGACATTGGCAACATGTGGTCAAGAAATACAGTATATTCCAAATCTAGACTACAAAGTACCCATACAGTATGACGGCCGTACACGGCCATCAACTGACAGGTCTCAACAGGTAATACCCATCCCGTACCCATACCATATAAACTCTGCAGCGGTCAGTGAACGGGATGGGTACAGGTCCTGTAATATGGGTCCCGTACACCCGTACATACATGGGTACAGTGCACAGCCCTAACAGATACTCTTTGTCTTTGACACGAGGGTACAATCCAACTCAGAGATCAAAAATGAAGTCTTGTGGAGTGTAGAGCATCCACTGTTGGGGCAATGTGGTCCTGCTGTTGGCCACTAGCATCAGGAAAATCACATAAATCTTTTTTTGTCTTTATTAGAGTCACAAAAGTTGAAAAATCAACAGTCATTTAGACTGATCCTAATTCCAGAAAGTTGTGACACAAAGATCAGCCATATAGCCAAGAAAGTTGAGAAAGCTGCATAAGTTCTGTAAAGTTCTCACAAGTCAGAAAGTCATGTTGGCCAGCCTTAGGGCTATCAACCTCTAATGGGGCTACTGCTGTTAGGAGCCTTCCATCCAATGGCAGTTTGGGACATATCTGGGACTTTAACAGACTTTACCAACTTTACTTATAAAGCTAAAAAGTCATAAATTTTCTCATGATTTTGCTGATGCTACTAGTAAATGCCACATGGTGGCTAAACCCCCAACACAATGATGGCCACACATTGCCCGCACAGGCTGACCCATATCCGTAATTTCTACAATCCAGTAATCGAATAAAGACAGAAAAGTCAGTTATTCTGAATGCTGTTAACAAGTTTTGCCTCCGACTCAAATTTCCGTCTTCGTCCTCATACTTCTTCGTTGGGTACTTCTTCGTTGGGGCTGCTGAACTGGCGAAGCTTATCACGTGACTGCCCGTCCGTGCCACTGTTTCTTATCCGGGACATTGAAACCCCTTCGTAGGAAGTGTCAACGGTCACTGCAACCCTGCCAGTGTTGTTTTCAGAAGAATTATGCTTCGTCTTCTTGGCGGAATTGCTTTCCGGGATTTGGAGGTCATCGCATTGACTTGGTGGAGTCATCGACAAGCCGTAAGCAGTGGAGAATAGAGAGAGGAAGGTAAGAAAGTCGTACATATTAGTGGACCTGGAGACAAAGTCTGTCAGAGAGCGATACATCCGCGTTGCAGCGATCGACACCGTGACCAGCCCAGGAAGCTGAAACAACTATATTTCGGAAGGGCCATGTGAGCTTCCCCGCTTTCGCACAAGACGACGGACGTACGAGGTTCAATGGACCTGTGGTTTTTAAGACCAAAGTCAGCCCGGTATCCATCATAAAATAGATAAATTGAACAACACCATTCAGATTCAAGAGAATGAATATCTGAGGGTACATTCCTATGAGCGGATGCAGATGCTCAAGACGATATCCAGGACTTACTGTCGGTGGGACCTCCGCGATAGTGGCAAGTAGGAGCCAAATGACACCCTTGCAAATAGAGAACACGTCAGCAGACATCGGAAAAAGACAATGTGACCTCCACGATCCCACCTGATTCCAGAGGAGGCGTCCGATACCGAACGTGCCGCCCTCGGTACGGCGCATGTCGAACAACCCGACGAGCATGATAAGAATGAAGAGGATGTCGATGACGAGGGTAAAAAGTATGTTAGGTGTGTTTATGTGGGTATTGATCACAACGCAGGTTCTTTCAGGCGGGAACCACACAGCGCGGAGCTGCAGGTGGATTGGCCTTCAATGAATAATGAAAGGGTTTGAGAATAATTACCCGCGCGATCCCTGAGAGAAAAAAAAAAAAAAAAAAATCACGTTTTGAGTGATATTGAGGACATTCTGGAGAGGAGGGCGGGGACGAGACATGCCTATGAGGATGACTATAAAATCGGCCAACCATAAACCGGCCGCGATGACAACAACGATCCTGTTTCTGTTCCAAACGGCGACGCTGGAAGCCTCGATGAGCGTGGGGAAAGACAGCACGAGCATGGAGGAGGAGGACGTACACACGGATTACAATCAAGAGTGAAGCGGCGGCAATGCCCAAGTAGCTGAAGATCTATACGAAAAATGGAGTGACTTATTCTTATTCCCTCCTCGAAGGCGGGAGGACATAGGACACTCACGACTTCAAACGTGACCCAGACCTCAGGATCGTAGCCAATCAGAATGCGACGCACACTCGAGAGCCGCTACTACCTACCTGACAGTTGATCGGAGCGGTCACGTCAAGAGTGACAAAGCTAATGAAGACGGCCGCAAGGGTGGAAATGCGCGCAACGGAGTATATCTACGATGTGATTTAGTCAAAGTTCCAAGCGTGACGAGAACCAACAAGCGCGAGCGGTTACGGACCCATATCGTCCACCGGAAGGGGCGACGCCCTCGGATGATACTCCACTCGTAGTCAAGATTTGTGAAGAACTCCCAGCTGGAAGGAGGGAGGGGGATGAGAGCGGGAGATATCGACGCGGCGGAGCAGACCTACACGAAGAGGCCCTTCACGACGTGCCAGAAGTTGATGAGTGCAACTATCGGGACGTGTTCGTTAGGATGTTTCCGAGCTGGAGGGCCAGACCCCAAATGCGTGCCGTACTAAAATCCTTTACAATCACGGCGGGATCCTGAAAGTTGACCATGAAACCGGCACGTAAGTGATAGTTGAAGACGGGAAAGTTTGAATTGATGGAGTTGGGATGCACACCTTCAGCCATCATCATCACATGGCGCTGATCCTAAATACCCTCGACCTGGACTCGGAGGCGGGCATCAGGCGATCGTTCTAGAATGCAAGCACAGTTGTGCGGGAATGGTAGTATTAGGGCTAGGATCGGCTGGCGACGTGAATGCCTTGGTTGTCGCGCCGCGGCAGCGCAATCAGCATCAACTAACCAAACGTGTTGCGAAGAGGGGCGAGGGACAGGAACGCCTCGGAAGCTGCCTTATCTGTATGAGGCCGAGGGCAGGGTCTGATCAGATCAATGATTTGAGTCTGTCCAACCTAGAAAACTGAGGAGCTCGCACGCGTGCAGCGGACTACGGCACGGAACCGACCCTACGGTCGTTGTAAATCACGAGGGGCGTACAGAGGAACTGGTAGACAGTGGTAGTGATGTCCTGAACGGCTAGTACAATGCCCTGCCCCAATCTGATTGGTCATTGTATGTATATAAGGCCAAATGTCTCGAATCTCTACTGAGGCCCCGTCTGCGTTCAGTACCTCCGGAGGTGCGCCACAACATGCCCACTTGTCCTCAAATGGTATTCAGAAGCGATCACGAGAAAAAAAAGACATTTGATATGGCTAGCTCACCTGTAGTAGTAGCATACTGCACCCGAACGTTGACATTCGCTGGCATCAAGGTGTATATAAGGAGAGCTCATTGAACTACTTCCGACCCAAGGCATGGCTCACCTTTTCCCATTGTGACTATGTAGATGTGCTTTGGATATGAGACAATTCAGAAATACTCAGAACACGAGGGTCCAGTCCGAGATCAAAAATGAATAACAGTATCCTTGATGTCCGAGCATAGAGCATCCACTTTGCTTAACTCTTAAGGCAATGCGGTCCTGTTTTGGCCACGGGCCACGCACATGTTGACCCATTGATAGCTATATCCGTAAATCTACAATCCAGTGATCGAATAAAGACGAAAAGGTCAGTTATTCTGCATGCTGTTAACAAACTGTGCCTCCGACTCAACGATCTGTCCTCGTCCTCATACTTCGTTGGGGCTGCTCAGCTGGCGAGGTGACTGCCCGCCCGTGCCACTGTTTCTTATCCGTGACATTGAAACCGCTTCGTAGGAAGTGTCAACGGTCACTGCGGTCACTGCAACCCTGCCAGTGTTGTTTTCAGAAGAGTTATGCTTCGTCCTCTTGGCGGAATTGCTATGCTGGATTTGGAGGTTATCGGAATGACTTGTGGAGTCATCGACAGCCGTAAGCAGTGGAGAATAGAAGAAGGGAAGAAAGTCGTACATATTAGTGGACCTGGAGACAAAGTCTGTCAGAGAGCGATACATCCGCGTTGCAGCGATCGACACCGTGACCAGCCCAGGAAGCTGAAACATCTACATTTCGGAAGGGTATGTGAGCTTCCCCACTTTCGCACAAGACGACGACGCACGAGGTTGAATGGACCTGTGATTTTCAAGACTAAAGTCAGCCCGGTATCCCTCATGAAATACTGGAAAGAAAGCAAACAACACCATTCAGATTCAAGAGCATAAAGATCTAAGGTTACATTTCTATAAGCGAATGCACATGCTCAAGACAATATCCAGGACTTACCGTCGGTGGGAACTCTGCGATGGTGGCAATTACGAGCCAAAGGACACCCTTGCAAATAGAGAACACGTCAGCGGATATCGAGAACAGACAATGGGACCTCCACGATCCCACCTGATTCCAGAGGAGGCGTCCGATACCAAACGTGCCACCCTCGGTACGGCGCATGTCGAACAACCCGACGAGCATGATAAGAAGGAAGAGTATGTCGATGCCGAGGGTAAAAAGGATGTTAAGTGTGTTTACGTGGGTATTGAGCACAACGCAGGTTTTTCGAAGCGGGAAATACACAGCGCGGAGCTGCAGGTGGATTGGCCTTCAATAAATAATGAAAGGGTTTGAGAACAATTACCCGCGCGATCCCTGAGAAAGAAAAAAAAAAACACGTTTTGAATGAGATTGAGGACATTCTGGAGAGGAGTGCGATGGGACGAGACATGCCTATGATGATGGTTACAATATCGGCCAACCATAAAGCGGCCGCGATGACAACAACAATCCTGTTTCTGTTCCAAACGGCGACGCTGGAAGCCTCGATGAGCGAGGGGAAAGATAGCGCGAGAATGGAAGAGGACGACGTACACACGGATTACAATCAAGAGTGAAGCGGCGGCAATGCCCGTGTAGCTAAAGATCTACACGAAAAATGGAGTGACTTATTCCCTCCTCGAAGGTGGGAGGATATAATAGGACTTACAACTTCGAACGTGACCCAGACCTCAGGATCGTAGCCAATCAGAATGCGCATGTGATGATGCACACTTGAGAGCCGCTATTACCTACCTGACAGTTGATCGGAGCGGTCACGTCAAGAGTAACAAAGCTAATGAAGACGGCTGCAAGGGTAGAAATGCGCGCAACGGAATATACCTGCGATGCAATTTAGTCAAAGTTCCAGCGTGACGAGAACCAACAAGCGCGAGCAGTTACGGACCCATATCGTCCACCTGAAGGGGCGACGCCCTCGGATAATATCCCACTCGTAGTCAAGAGTCGTGAAGAACTCCCAGCTGGAAGGAGGAAGGGGATGAGAGCGGGAGATATCGACGCGGCGGAGCAGACCTACACGAAGAGGCCCTTCACGACGTGCCAGAAGTTGATGAGTGCAACTATTGAGACGTGTTCGTTAGGATGTTTCCAAGCTCGAGGGCCAGACCCCAAATGCATGCCGTACGAAAATCCTTTACAACTACGACAGGATCCTGAAAGTTGACCATGAAACTGGCACGTGGGCGATAGTTGAAGACAGGAAAGATGATGGGTTTGGGATGCACACCTTTTGCCAATGGCACTGATCTAAATACCCTCGACTGGAGGCGGCATCACGCGATCGTTCTAGAATGCAAGCACAGTTGTGCGGGAATGGTATTAGGACTAGGAGCGACCTTGCGACGATGCCTTGGTTGTTGCGCCGCGGTGAGCGCAATCTACATCAACGTGCTTCGCAACGAAGAGGGGCGAGGGACAGGAACGAGGGGTCTGTTCAGATGTTGATTGATGATTTTGAGTCTACTGCAATGCATACAGTGCTGGCTGACGCGAGGGGCGAAAGGAGGAACTGGTAGTGTTGTCCTAAACGACACGGAAGAGGTGATTTGTCTCGAGGCGTTGTCATCCAATGCCCCCGCCCCAATCTGATTGGTCATTGTATGTACCTCGATCTCTACTGAGGCCCCGTCTGCGTTCAGGTAACCTCTGGACGTGGGCCACAACATACCCACTTGTCCTCAAATGGCATTCCGTCGACGATAGAAGCGATCACGAGGGCCCAAAAAAACGACATTTGATATGGCTGCATCATCACGTTGTAGTAGATACTGCACCCGAACGTTGACATTCGCTGACCGCATTGGCTCTCGATTATATGTGGTGTTTAGTACGTCAGTGACGATCCCGGTTACATACGCGGAGGTACATCAGGATGATGGGGTTTGATGGCGCGTAGGTGCAACAGTGACAGATGATCGAAGAGCTGTAATTTTTTTTCTTTCCAATCTCAAATACTCGCATGACCGTTGACCCTGCCGCCTGCCGGTCATCCAAATAGCTGTCGTGCCTCAAGTTATACATATACATGCTAGTAATATCATTTCACACACGGCAACATGGAAATCATCCCATTGAGTGAAGAAATTTTTTCAAAGCTAGTCAACATCGTGACTGGGTGCGAGCTCGAAGTGATGCCTCGTATCCTGTGTGACGGCTGTTCCGCATCCTCTCACCCACGCTGATCTGCGGGAGATCTAGGACTTCAGGTATTCCTCGTGAGTGGTATACATGGCCATCTCCAGTTGGGTGACGGGAGCGTGAGGGAGAGTTATCCGGTTTGGGATTGTGAGATCAATCTCAGAGGTGCCTTCGCTTAAACTATGACAGACATTGGAACACTGTGAGCGCAGAGAAGTAGCAAAGAGTAGATACCGCACATATCGGAGGATAAAAACTCTGCTAGACTGCGATACATCCTGGTAGCAGCGATTGCCATTGTGATCAAGCAAGGAACCTGGAACATCTATTGCAGAAAAGGATGGGGAACATCCGACGCGCGGGAAGATAAAACATACGAGATTAAGCGGATCTGAGGTTCCAATCAACCCTCGTTGCTGGACTATAAGGAGAAAAAATACCGTTCAGGTTCAAATGGATAAACACCTACGCGTAAACTGGTCATGAGGAGGTGCGAGAAGTGGAAGAAAATAATAATCGGACTTACCATGGCTGGGACCTCTGCAGCGGCGCCGATCAAGAACCAGATGACACCCTAATAAAGAGAAAGTACATCAGCAAATGGAGAGTGAGGTAGTCAGAGTAAAGCATCATCACCCCACCTGCTTCCACAGGAGGCGTCCCAGCGCCATGGTACCACCTCGATGAAGACGCAGCCGCAGCAAGCCCAAGAGCATAATAATAAATAAAATGATGTCTGTAACGAGCGTGACGGTAATATTAAGTTTGCTAATCCTGGTGTTGAGGATTATGCAGCCACCAGGTACCCATGCGGAGCGAATCTGCGGACGAAAGGTCCAGGAGGTTCACAAAAGCTGAAATGATTTACTCACCCTCAAGATACCTGATGTAGTAATAAGTCAAAATGGTGTCGAGTATCCAAATCGACTGTGGGTGAGAGACTTGCCTTGGATAAGGAATGAAACGTTGACAACCCATGTGATTGCTGCGATCGACGAAACGACCTTATCGACGCTCCAAATGGCGATGCTAAACAGCTCCGTGAGTACCTATTCGATGAAGCGGTAGAGGTTTGCACTGGCAATCGGGGACGCACATGCGAATTACGATCAGGAATGAAGCAGCAGCAAGGGACAGGTAGGCGAAAATCTAAAGGGACATGACAAGGTACTAAGCGTGATGTTTTGAGGTAAATTTGAGGGAGTTCTCACGAATTGGGTGACAAATGAAGCCTTGGGATCATGACCAGTCAGTCAGAGGTAGACGTGAGATCATAATACAGACATACATGACAATTGATTGGGGTCGTGACATCAAGAATGACTATGTTGATGATCACAGCTGCAAGAGTGGCGAGGCGGGTAAGACAGTAGATCTACAGAGGTGACAAATCAGCGTAGCACTGGAGAGGGACGTCACCACAGACCCATATCGTCCACCCGTGACGTCGACGCCCTCGGATGACGTCCCAGTCATAGGAGATATTGGTCAAAAATTCCCAACTAATGGAGTAGAGTTATGTGAAGCAAGAGGTCGATACAAGGAGACTCACATGTAGAGGCCATCCACGACATGCCAGAACTTGACAACTGCAACTAACAGACAAAGGGTTTGGTGGGATCATATTGAGGCCTGGACGGGGACGGCTTACGCACAACGGTCCTGCAAAATCACGGCGGGATCGTGGAAGTTGACCATGTTGTAGGCTTAGGGATGGGATCGAGAGGCGAAGCCTAGGGTCGTTTAGGCACCTCTTATAGCATCGGCACTAGTGGCACCACGTACATATAAGTATCTTACGTTGCTCTGGAAGCCACATCATATCATTGCAATCCTCATAAAATGCACTGTGGTGACAGCTTGCCGTTTCATGCCTTGATTGTCGGGATCGCCAGCCATGGGTAGAAGACGCCAACAGAAAGCATAGGTATGTTGGTTGTGCCTCCTCACAATTCCATCATGATGTCCAACCACGGCGATGTAGTCTCAGAGGCACTGAACTCGAAGGCATTGGCAGTATCGTCTGTACGAGAGGGGGGGGGGGGGGGGGCGGGGGGAAGCGTCAAGTGAGTCTATACAGTAAGGTGTCCAAACATTGGGATGAGAGCCCATCATGATCGCATGGGAAGGATTTGACTCCCATGTCATGAAACGCCACGATTACTACAAGTGTTGGTGATGGACGCGTCGCGCTCTCACGGCGGCATGTATGGTCACAGTGTCTGTTTGCCGTCCTCATCACACACTTTGTGCACTCGGGCTTCGACGCAGGGCCGAGGTGACTGACGGATCCAGTTATCGGCATGGCTTGGATAGCGGGCAAAATGGTTGTGCCCATCATTACATTGCTGTGCAGTAGATCAAACAGGTACGCTTGGAAGGGATGGGCGTCAACCGATGGGAACAAGGAGGAAGTACTACGGATGGGTGATCGAATCAATGAGGCCATGGGACATCATAGCAACTGGCAGGTGCCGATCCTGTGTGTTAAGTAGAGAGGAATGAGGAGGTTTCATGTCAAGTCGATCCATCAAGGAATGACTTCGTACCCCCCCTCTCGCCACGCGGCCTCTGACTTGACGCCTGCTCTCACCATCATATACGCCACAGAGACAGGGAACGCTCAAGATTATGCGGGAAGAGTTGCTCATCATTGTCGGAGGGCGCGTTTCAAATGCAATGTCTTCAGCGTCGATAAATATCCCCTCGTATGACCCCGTACTCGCCTGACATCCATTGTCGCATCACTAATCTTTGTCAGTCTGGGATTGTGTCAGAGAGCGTCGTTATATTTATTGTGTCAACTTCTGGTACTGGAAAGGAACCCCGGACGATGACCCCGATGTGGAGGAGCTTCTTACGCTCCGATCTGCCCGATGACTTGTTTGATGACCTCCATTATGCGGTGTTTGGCCTTGGAGACTCTTCTTATGAAAAGTTTTGCTGGCCGGCGAAGAAATTAAGCAGGCTTCTGGAACATCTCGGTGCCACTGCCATCTGTTCTCGTGGCGAAGGCGATACTCAACACACACTCGGGTACGTCAGTCAGCCTTCTTGAACTACCCGATGATAAATGTTTTTGATTATCCTTCAGAATCGATGGCGTATTTGAACCCTGGGTCTCTAGCCTAACGGAGGCCCTGTTGAGACTATTTCCTTTGCCCTCACACCTTACCCCATCAACCGAAGAGATACCGATGTCGAGAGTGACTCTTCTGTCAGCCACCACAGAAGAACTTCAGGATGAACCAGATCCATTGTTCAGCGATGATATATATCACACATTCGAACTCACTAGAAAGGACCGCATATCTGCAGATGACTGGTTTCAGGATGTCCGGCATCTCGAGTTTCGGTGTCAGGATGACATCGCGTAAGCCACCATCTTGTTGTGCCAGGTGCCAGGGAGATCGACGCAATGAATACAGCTATGACCCAGGAGACGTTGCCGTCATTCATCCGGAGGCGTCTCCCATAGATGTCGATTCCTTCCTCACACGCCTCGGCTGGTCCAATTCCGCTGATGATCCCTTCCGAATCCAACATAATTTTGAGGGTCCGTTTATATCCCCACCGTTTGTCTAATTTTACTTATCTACTACCACAGACCAAAGTCTTCCGGGCCATCTTCCTCGGGTTTCGACTCTGCGTGCCCTTTTACGCGTCATCTCGACATCAATTCAGTCCCTAAGCGCTCCTTCTTCCGCCTTCTCAAAGATCTCGCCACTGATGAGCGGGAGCGCGAGAAGCTTGAAGAATTTAGTTCGCCCCAAGGCGCGGTGCGTTGCCTCCTGCGGGGCTGGTCTACATTCCTATATTTATGGCCAAACAGGAGGAGTTGTACGACTATACAACGCGAGTGCGCCGCACAATCCATGAAGTTCTGAGTGAATTTCGCTCCGTGCGCGTGCCGCGTGGCCGTATCTTCGACCTCTTCCCGCCTCTACGTCCGCGCGAGTTCTCGATTGCGAGCGCGTCCTTGGCGCATCCGCACGAAGTGCACCTGTGTGTTGCGATCATCGACTATAAGACCAAACTCAAAGCACGCAGGCGGGGGTGCGGGCACGTCCTTTCTGGCCAGGCTTCCCATTGGTACACACCATCTTTTGTTTCGTTTGCCTCCCCATTTCTCTGAACGTCTGGCTGCGTCCCTTGTGTAGGAGCGAACATAAGGATTGGCATTACAAAGGGCCTGCTCACACTTCCGCGGGATTTGACCACACCCGTGATTTGTGTCTCACCGGGAACAGGAGTAGCACCTGCTCGGGCTATACTCGAGGCTCGTGTGCGTCTGGGTGCGAGTGAAAATACGTTGTATTCGGACATCGCAGTTCGGGAAAGGACGCGCACTATACGCGCGAATGGACCACTTTAGCGGAGTCGGGGAACCTCACTATCGCGTCGCTGTTTCACGGGACGGGCCCGAAGGCACGCGCGGCGGGTCTATGTGCAAGACCTCATAAAGCAGGATGCGAAGCGCGTCTGGCAGCTTGTCCACGATAAGGGCGCTTGGGTGTACATTTCGGGTGTGTTCTCTCTTGGTTCCGCGGGCGAGGGTATGTTTACCACTCGTAGGTCATCGAATAAAATGCCAGCCGGCGTGCGGGCTGCGTTGGCAGATGTCGCTCGGGAGGAAGGGGATATGGGAGAGGAAGAGGCTCGTACTTACATTGCACGAATGGAAAAGGAGGAGAGGTTGTTTGAGGAATGTTGGAGCTGATCCCAACAACTGGACAAGTTACCGCCAGTGGCAGCACCTGTGCCCCTCATGTCCCAGTTCAATCACTTGACAAGTCTCGGTGTGGTACCGATCGAATCGAGGTGACCTTCAGTCAGCGATGCGATGGGAGGCTCACATCTCCCGTCGCTAGGGCGAAAACCGACCAGCGGTCCTGGTTGCCGTAATTTTGCGATTGACAACATCTGGAGAGGAAGAGCGTGTCCGTCATGGCTCTGAGGGCGATCAGACGTAGTACGGGCAACAATGCCCTTGACTGGATGGTCACGTCTGCCCAGATAGCCTCCAACGTTTCGTGCATGTTACAATTCCCACCCACGATGGCGGCGACGACTGTTCTCCTCTCGATACTCCAGATCATCTCCGTGAGCAACTAACTGTCTGGCTTGTCCCGGATTCGCTTCCCATCCGCTTACATGCCAATGCCAGGATATCAAGGCCAACCAACAGGACTGCATCCGTCTCGCCCAGCGGGCTGCGCGCCTCCTCGTGGCCGTCGGACAGCGCATGGAGGGAAAGTGGGAAGGGCGCCGCAGTCGCTGTTGGAGAACATACGCGAGTTCGAGGCGTGAGTGTCGCCCGCTCCTCTCGGCCCCGACAACGGGTGGTTCCATCTCCTGCCTCACCTTTGTTTTCCCTTTGACTTTCACAGAATGCTGCTGTCGATCCGCGACTTTATGCTCAAGGCGGCGCAAGCCAAGTGGATCAGCCGATTTGTGGCCAAGGCGAGCATACAGGACGAGCTGATGCAGTATGACCAACAACTCAGGGATGCGGCCATGGCCTTCCAGGTGCGTCGCCCGGGTTCCTTCCATGAGGAGCGTGAAAACTGAGTGTGGGAGAGATCAGGTTTCCTCGTTGATAGAGATACATTATGCTATGGGCATCATGAGCGGCTGTTCCTCGAAAGAGGCCCCGAGAATCACCGACGAAGATGTCGTCACAAGTCCGACGGAGGCTTCGGAAGTGCTATCATCCTTGAATGTATCCAAATCGGAGTTCTCGGCCTCAAGTTTCGAGGTCGTGAAACAATCCCGCGGCTCCATTGGGTCTTCCTTTGCCCTCATCGACGCAGACACAGAGGCTCTTGAACCTGAGTCAGAGTCGTCGCCGCCGGCGACCCCTGTGCCTACAGAGGAAGAGGAATTCCTCGCCAACATCAACGGAGACACTGATGAGTTTGGAGTGCGACCATGGTGTCCATATAACGAGTTGCCCTCTAGTTCACGCGACCCTAGTTCCGCAGATATCACCAATCCGACGTCATCGTACGAAAGGCAAATCGTAAAGCCGTTGGCTGGTTTTCAGGAACGTCCGAGGCCCAGGCTGGGGGTCAGAAAATGACCATCAAGAGGTACGACGGGATGAAAGACCATGCTTTGAAGGTGTGCTGAGTCAAGTACATATGTTTTTCGCCATGCTGATTGATTGAAAACCAGCAATGGGTGAGGGACATCAAGATGTTGAGAAATCTCCAGTTCGTCTTCGCCAGGTTGTCCGTTCGCATCAGTTGCTGATGCATCGCACGGCAGTCACGAAAATCTGCCCCAAATCCTTGGCTATTCCGACGGCATGGCCCAAACACCTTTCATTCTGTTGGCGAGTGGTACGTACCAGAGATATCTGCTTTCCGCATCAGTTAATTTGTCGATCGTGAGGCAGTGCAGTGTCGTGATCTTGCTTCGAACATGCGGTCAGCGCTCACCACCCGTAGTCTCGCAGACTGCGCCTGCCTTATATTGAAGACGGTGAGCCATGACTATTCAATCCACACGGTTACCCTGAGTGTTGAGAGCTGGCTTAGTATAGGGGCATTGCTGTTAGTCTACTTGAGTTTTTGTCGGCTTTGCTACGCCTTGACACGTCGTCAGTCAGCCATTGCGCACGCTCAACAGCAGTTGGCTCTATCTGAGAGTGATGCTCAAGACTTCATTGACGTAAGACATCCCGATGGCTTACGCGTATCGGTTGCTTACTTTTTACCAGCACGCGACTTACAGTCTCGACAGCGACAACAACATCATCGTCGGGTTGCCACAGCCACGAGACGGATGGGTGACGGCACGCAACTATGGCCTTGAAGAATCACTTGGAGACCGTGCGCTTCAGGTGTGACCGACGTCCTCTCGCTATGATTGAGTTCCCAGAAAGGTTTTCGTAGTACCTGCAAGAGCTTATGAATGCAGAAGAAGCTGCTCTACAAGCTGGATCTTGTCAGTCATCGAAGACTCTCAATGTCCGTATCGTGCGGCGGGGTCTCAAGCACTATAAGCTGATGAATTGCTCAGAAAATAAGCAACTCAAGGGCCTTTTGCACTCTCTGCTGCCGCGGCGTCGAGAAGGCCCTAGTCTCTCACCTGAACTCGAAGACCTCCTCGATGACGTGGATGTAGACAACCCTCCTACACTTCACTCTCTGCGGGCCTTCTGCATCGAACAATCGCGGCACGACCAGACATGGCACTCGCGCGCTCCAGCCAACGCCCTTGCTGGGTGATTATGGGTATATTCCGGGGGAATTGACAGACTTTGCGAACTTCGTACGGCTAGGAAACATCCAGAGCGACGAAGACTGCAAGGAGAAGATGGATGTCGTTGGCAGGACGCACGGCCTGATGCTCGTGCGGCCTAGCGGCAACAGCGGCTTCCCGCAACGCCAACCTGCAACGCCATTCCTCATCCCCGATGAGATGGAGAGCTGGCCCGTCGCGCTGCCACCGCGTGGGAATGCAACAGTCTTCGTACATCATGAGATGGAGTTGGCCTCCGTCAACGATACCTGGAAGTTCCTTGTCGCGCGTGGCGCGTCATTCGCCTCGACGCATGGCATCAAGCCACAGGACCTCATTATTGGTACGTCCGAAAAACCTTTACCTTCCGGCCTCAGAACGCGACGCAGTCATAATTGTTGACCATCTTTCGAACTAGTTACACGGTCCCTGCGCATCGACGACTACCAGGTCGAGGATTGGCGCCCCTCGCTGTTGCCCCCGCCGGGTATTGGTCGTGCGAACGGTCTTACCCATACGCCGTTCGGTGCTCCCTCGTTCCCGCACCGTGGCGGTTTCGGTGCTGGGCCTGCGTTTCCGCACCATGGGTTTGGAGCCCACGATCCTGCTGTCCCGTCCATCGTATACCTCATCACATCCACCCGGCCGGACTTTGCGGCCTACATTACGGATGACCCTATGGGCCGCCCGCGTCCACGCCCGACAAGGTCCACCTCGTGGTGTTTCAGCTGCCGCTCCGGATCGTAAGTCCTCGTAGTCCGCTTCAGTATCAGTAGTGATAGCTTATTTGAATCGTCGCAGTCCGGTAGGCTTCGTTGACTATATCCAACTGGATGCGGAGGACGTCGAGTCATGATGTCGCTGATATCCCGCGATGTTCGGTCTACGATCGGGTTTTGATCTTGGCGTCGGCCGAGGCGTCACACTGAGCGCGAGCCAAGAGTATTCTAGCGCTCCTGCGCGCGGGCGGACTGGGTGGTATTGAGGATGAACCGTACTTGTAAGCTACCTTTCTTATCTTTGGACTACCTTGGTCGTGTCGGAGAGTAAGCCCAAGACATTGGAATTCCAACAAGTGCAGTGTGCATAGCGTACGCAACGCACGCAATCATTCATTTGATAAAATATATGTTTCATACGTAAAGTAGTTCAGTGACCTCCAAAGCGAAGACGTGATCTCGCCACGCCACGTCTTGCTGGTCTGTCCTCGACCACGACCTCAACTACGACTTATCATGTCTCTTAATGCCCTTCTCGATGCATCCCGACCGTCCCTCTTCCTGGCATTGGGGTCCATAGCGTTCAATCCTACAGCTTGGAACGTCGTCGCGAGAAACGGTAAGCCGCGTCCGTTTGCGCCCTCACATCCCACGCCCGCGCTAATGCTTGAACTTGATGATTGCCCGACGACATGTAAGAATACCGCAACAGGACGATCACCCGCCTTTTCGGCGGAAACCGTCGTCTGGGTTGTTATTTCCTCGCCGTGTGCATTTTCAGCGCGGGCTTGCTGCGGGACACCCTGTGAGCTGCCGCGTTCTTTTCCTTTTAACCCATCCTTTCCCGTTTCCCTTTCTGCCCCCCTCTATAAGTTCCGGGACGATGTATATTCACGAGGGCGACCCACAGATTCAAGAACGCAATACTGGAACAGCCGCGCGTGCGCGCCTCCCGGCCCCGCTCGATTCGCTCGTGCCCATTGCGCTCTTCGGCTTTGGGCAGACCCTCGTTGTGACCTCAACATGGGCGCTCGGCGTCACGGGCACGTTCCTGGGCGACTACTTCGGTATCCTTATGGATCATCGCGTCGAGGGCTTTCCGTTCAACGTACTCCGTGACCCGATGTACGTCGGCAGCACGATGTGCTTTGCTGGGGCATCGTTGTGGTGCGTGCGGCACTGAGTGCAATCATACGGTGTGAGTTTAACGTTGTTTCTGAAGGTACGAACGCCCCGTTGGTCTGTTGATCACTTTGTACGTTTACATTGTGTACACGATCGCTCTAAAGTTCGAGGGGTACGCCTCTTCCTACTTTTTCTTAATCGTCGCGGGCATTGCTGACGCTGCCAAGGCCATTCACTGACATGATTTACTCCGCGCGGTCGACGCCAGCCAAAGAGGCGATCAAGAAAGAGCTTTGAAGCTGATGTTCCTCTAACCTCTGTCGACAGGCCAATAGATAACCTATACGTGCATCTTTCTCGATCGAGACTGCCTGCTGCTCTGCTAAACATACTAGAAACTTCTTAGACCTTTGGGCTTTGAACCGGCTTGACCCTTTATATGGCATCATTAGTCCATAGAGGATTTGTAGCTCCCAATAATACCGTACCCCACTGTTTTGCAGTCCATAGTAGCCTGCAACCTTGACGATACCAAGAACGTCTCGCCCAATGTTTTCTTCTTTCTTTTTTTTTGGTTTGATCGGAGACTCGTCTGGCTACACAACCAGATTTTGTCTGTTCTTATTTTTGCAACCCAGGAGCTCATACGTAACAGTTCCACGTGAGGATGGCTTAAATGTGAGCGGAAAGATGATGATTGTTCTAAAGGATCTTATTCAGGATCCGAGACGCAGTACTCAGCGCTCAGCAGTCACGGTCTCTAGCAGTCTCACAGCTAGCACAAGCTCACCATGTCCGTTCTGTGCTATGCACAGAAATTGTCATCT
>JAGFNK010000937.1:0-18029 GCA_025769875.1 Russula earlei
GTCTGACTTCCCTAGGCGTTGAAGAACTTCTTCAACGTATTTCTCCTGAGAGAGTGCTATCCAGCCCTCTTCCCGGTTTGCGGTGAGTGTACACCGAGTATCCAGGTTATCTCCCCTAGGTCCGTCATCTGATACTTCTGTTTTAGTTTGTTTTTATCAATGTTGATGGAATCTAGGTCATCAGAGACCATGGTGATATCATCAACGTAGAGCACAATAATGGACAGGCACTCATGTTATATGGACGAAGATGGCATGGTCAGCATCAGTGTGGGTGTAGCCCATGTCACCTAGTGAGTCTTTGATGTTCTCATACCAGACTCTCCCCCCTTGCTTAGTCCCATAGATGGCTTTGAGTAGTTTCAGTACCATGCCGTTTGGAATGTCGAAGCCGGGAGGTGCGTTGTGTAGATTTCATCTTTCAGCTCTCTGTTCAAGTATGCTGACTTGACATCCATCTGATGGACCTCTAGGTTGTGCGCAGCAGCTAGGGCAAGAATTGCACGTAAGGACATGAGTTTCATGATGGGCATGAAGGTTTCGTTGAAGTTGATACCTTTGATCTGGGTGAATCCCTGCGCGACAAGGCGAGCTTTATATTTGATTATTGTTCCATCTGGTCCCTCTTTATTTTGAAGACCCATTTGCTGCCAACTACCTTTCAGTTTTGTGGCCGGGGACGATTTCAAACACATCCATGGACTTGAACGCGCAATGCTCATCGTTTGCAAGCCATTTCCCATTCCGCTGCATTGGGGCAGGACATGGCTTCCATGTACATTTTTGGGTCAGTGGTCACATCAATGTGTGCCACGTTTCCTCGTTTGGTATGTTTCTTACATTGCGTGTATGATGTGATGGAATACCAGGGGTTGTCATCATGAGTTGGTGCGCGCATGGTATGCCTTGGTCATCCGGAAGTGGGCTGGACAGGTACGTTGTCCACTTCGTATGGTGTAGGTTGTACTGCTTGTATTGATGGCTGGGCATGTGGAGCGGTGTCGACCGCGCATTGTGGTTTGGCATGTGGTGGTAGTTCCACCTCTACCATCAGTTGTGGGCCTTCTGCCCCCTCAATCTCATTTTCCACCCCATCTGCCTGTTCATTTTTGCTGTCTGAGTTGGATTCGAGGACTGTCTGCTCAACGTGTGGAATTGCTGGGCCCCCTTCAATTGAATACAACATCACGTGATTTCAAGGATGCAGTGAGTGGGCCGGTGGATGAGTTTGTAGGCTTTCCTCTGGGGAGCATATCCCAGGAGTGTGCACACCAGTGACCTTGCATCTAACTTGGTGCGTTTATCCTCTGGGATGTGGATGAACGCACATGTGCCAAAGAACGCGAAGCCGTGAGAGGTCAGGTTTGTTCCTGCTCCAGGCTTCCTCGGGTGTCATGTCATTGAGTGCACGTGTGGGGGTGATGTTGTGGATGTGCACCACGTATTCAAGGGCATGGAGCCAGAAGGACTTGGGCAGCATGGCGTCCGTGAGCATTGCCTGGACTTTGTCCAGGAGTGTCTGGTTCATACGTTCTGTGACGCCTTATTCTGAGATTGTGTCTGGGGTGGTGAGTTCCAGCTTAATTCCTTCTTCTCTGTGAGGAACTTCTGAGACTCTTTCCCAGTGTATTCACCCCCTCCGTCGGAGCAGAGGACTTTCAGCCGCTGGCCAGTTTTGACTTCAGCACATGCCATGAACACCTTGAGGTGCGCAAGTGTGTCGGATTTGAATTTAAGTCCACCAACAAACACTTTCCTCGACTTGTCATCCACAAAGGTGACAAAGTACTCATGACCCTGGGGTGTTCTAGTGGGCATCTTCCCACAGATGTCGGAGAAGACTGCTGGCCTAACATGACATCAGTGCGCATGTTTCTGTCGCCTTCAAGATTTCGAGGTGCGTTTGCTTTCCCTTCAAGCATGGCTCACAAATACTGGTGGTGAGTCGCTTTCCGGTAATCTCCATCCCTTTCACCATCCCTTTCTTCAGCATCTGGGTTATGGTGTTGGTATTCAAGTGGCTGAGATGCTGGTGCCAAACATGTAGGGAGGCCTTGGATGTTTTGAGGCACGCTGGTGAGGGCGACTGCATATGGCTTGTCGCCTTCTGTGGGGAAGTGGTCCAGTGTCGCGATGCGTGCAGACAGGGACTTGGGGGAGGATATGGCCATGACGTATAGTGTACCGTGTAGGGACCCTTCACATATTAGCTGGTTCTGTTCATATATGCCACATGTCTGACTCTGGAATCGCACTTCTGTGCCACAGTCGAGCCAGATGGGAAACTGACAAGAGATTTCTGTGTAAGTCTGGGACATGCAGGACATCGTGGAACATAACATTGCTCCACGTGCCATTTGCGCACATTCAGACTTGTACTTGGCTGACTCCAATCGCAGGAATAGAACTATTATCTCCAAGCATGACTTGAGCTGGGTTTGGCAGAGTGGTATATTGGTTGAACCATTCACAGTGAGAGGTCATTATGCGTGATGCCCCAGAGTTGATGAGCCAACTGTTAGTGAGGTTGGCTGTTTGAAGTTCATCCTGGGTCTTTAATGTGTGGGTGGTGGTCAGGTCAGGATCGTTCCCAACTGCATGGTATAATCTAATGACATAGTCGGGATCTGGGACGTTGGCGATCACGGTGCTGGTAAGTGTCAGCAATGTGGAACATTGGTGATCCTGGCGTGCTAGCATCAGTGGCTGCGACTTTTGCCTTCTCAGTGGGTTTCCCATGGAGTTTCCAGCACTCCATTACTTCATGTCCCTCGCGCTTGCAGTGGGTGCACTTTTTGTTATTTTTCTTGCTTTGGTTGTTTTTATTTTTCTCCTTTTTACCTGCCTTGGAAAAGTAGGCCGCTGCAGTGGTACCAGTCGCATGGATCCGGTGTTGTTTGTTTGCCAGGATTTGGCCAATGACATAGTTGGTACTGAGCTTGTGGAGGGCATGGAATACAGTATGGTTTTATGAGTTTCCAACATTTCCGGGAGTGCAATGATGATCATCCATGCGAGAAGTTTTTCGGGTATTGGGTATCTGAGTGTTTCGAGTGTGCGTGCGAGCTGCATTTTATGCTCGAGCTGGGGAGCCATTGCTTTGGTGTCCGAGAGGGTGGTCAGATATAGGTCTGACAATAAGTGGGCGACTTGTTGGTCGCCTTGCCCTTCGAATCGAATTGAAAGCTTTTTCCAGCACTCTGTGGAACCTTTTACACCAAGTATTGTTTTGAGAGCGTGCCCTCGTATGGACATAAAGATTTGGGCGTGCGCTTCATGGTCCCTTGCTGTCCAGTCGGCGGCGGCATCAGGGTTGACGTTTGCATCTGGTTTCTTTTCAGTTCCATTTACAATGTTTAACAGATCTGTTGCTTTGAATATTGCCTCCATTACTCCCTTCCAGTCAGCATATTCATCTGCACCGTCTTGGAGGATCGGCATGTCATGACGTTGGAGTTTGTTTCTGCCCATTTTTCCCATGGCTCCACCTGTGGGAGAGCTCTTTCCTTTCGAGGATGAAGGCGCTGGGGATGATGCTGAGGAACTCATGTTACACAGTTACGAAATGTTGACTGTTTATAGAAGTGATTTAGCTTTCAGAGACAGGCAGGTCTCATAATCTGTTGGACGAAGGCTCAGTCTTGTATATGAAAGACTGATATTAGGTTAGTAAGCTAACCTGTTGGATGAAGGCTATGTACATAATGAGTATATGTAAATGGTAAAGGAATGTGCTACTGACCTCAGTCTTGTATATGAAAGACTGAGGAAAAAGGAACAGTGGTATCAACACGGCGTTCTAACTATCCAGTCCATTTGGTCCGTTTCTCTGCCACGCGGTGGCTGCATTTCCAACATTTGGATAGTAGTGGGTCTCAGCAATATGCTCCCCAAGTTTCATACAAATTGGATCAGCTGTTGTGGAGATATGGTATAAATACTCTGGTATATCTAGAGTTGAGCCTTACGCTCAACTTACTCTCTGAATTGAAACACAATTCTCTCTCTCTCTCTACAGTAACTGTTCAAAGTGACAAGAGGCCCCTCTCATCTCTTTCATTAACTTTACCTGAGATAATATTAAAGGAGTCGAAGTCTAGTGCTTGAACTATATCAAGCAACTCTGTCGCTAAGAGCAGCATTTAAGATTGCTGAATCTTAACATGACAGGAATGAGGGCAAGGTGAGTCATGTCCACTGTTATGATCTACCCCTCTTTTGGTTCATCACTAACCTTTGACCCCTTGTTACTACTTTTACACTCCACCCTTGTCCCCTTGGTTACAGTTTCATCCCTTGATTGTGATCACCTCTTATTGTTTCATATTTTGTGTTTCATCTATTGTTTGATCCCCTTTTGCTACTGGCTTAGCTCTATCTATTGTTCCGCATATAGTACTGTACAGCCTCACTACATACAGTATTTAAGTGCCTGTAAAAGCTGGGGAATGCCCCAAGCTTAGCTTTGTCTCACTCTCTGTCACAATCCCTGCCCTGTATCTTGTCCCAATCACAACTTGTTGTGCTGGCCTATACTCTGCTTGACTTGAGCTCACCTCAGGGAACCCTTGCATTCCTCCTCCTCCTCTGCCTCTCTCTCATTGTCCTCCTCTTCTGTGAAGTAATAAGAAGATTGACTCTGTCTGCAGACTAGTCATTACTTGACCTAGTCTTGAGATGCTAAAACCCTTGAACTGGTCTCCTTGAGCTGGCCCCATTGAACCACTGAACCAAGTCCAGGGACTTGGCCCCATCAAACCTTGAGCTAATGCTCCAATGGCTGTGATGCCATAACATCCAGTGATTGTCTTGCATGTGGTGTTGGAGGTGCAAGGGGCACAGGTACAGGTCAGGTGAGTTTCTGGGCCAGCAGGCTTGCATACTTTACAATGGTATTGATGATATACCATGGTGTCAATACACCATTGTCTGGAATGAAACCTTCAGGTATAACCTGTACCTGTGGTTATGGTGTGTGCACAGGTACAGTGTCACAGGTGTGGTTATGTTTATGTGACCCTGTGGTGTGACCTGTGCTACACCCTAGACCTCAGAGGGGATGGATATTTGGTGATGATCTTGGAGCCCATCTCCCTTGACAGCTGTTAACATTTTGTATAGAAGAATTGCAAGCTTCATACCTCAGAATCATTGGGTGAATCATTCCCACCTTCCTGCTCATTGCCCAACACCTTGTCTAGACTCACTGTTGAATGATCCTGTTCAAGAGCAGGGAGAGAGGTTAGAGATGAGTCAATAGATGTGTTGTGAATTGGGACCAGGACTGGGTTGCAAGACCAAAGAAACTCTTACTACACCTTTCTACTTCATCCCTAACATCTATTCCTTACCACTTCATTGTTAAGATCTGACTGATCTTATTACTGACTCTTAGTAAAAGAGTTGCTTGATATAGTTCAAGCACTAGACTTTGAATCCATTGATATTATCTCAGGAAGAGTAGATGTAAGAGAAGAGAGGGGCCTCATTCACTTAGAGTGATGACTTGAATTTAGAGAGTTTTGACAAGATAGTTATTTCTTGTAAGAGAGTAAGTTGAGCATAAGGCTCAACTTCTTGATACAACAGAGTATTTATATGATATCCCGACAATGGCTGATCCGATTCATATGAAACTCGAGGAACACATAGCTGAGAACCAGTAGTATCCAAATCTGTAAAGCACAATTCGAGAGTGTCAGAAATGACTCATGCATGAGTCATTCTTTCCTAGTATCTGTCATCAAACAGTAAGCAATGAGTAATCAATCAGTAAGCAAGCCAGTAAGCAATCACTAAGCAAATCACTAAGCGTGAGTAAGCACAGATGAGTAACCAAAGCATAGGTAAGCAAAGAAGACAGGAATGCAAGAATCCTAACATTCATGGACTGCTCTTCCTATGGAACAAGATATAGTCATCAAAAAGGCACTATGGCACAACTAGACACCTCATTCCAAATTGGGTAATCACCATGTGGCAGCCACATGGCCACTTAGCCACCAAGAACCTGAAACAATGGAATGGACTCTTACAACTTGTTGCATAACTCATATGATGTCATCTAGCTCCAATGACATCATGGCTGACTGAGTGGCTCCACACTAACATCATCTGCTCACCAAGCACTCCACAGTGACATCATTATGGTGTCATTGCTCCACAACAATCAGTAATATGCCCAGTCAGCCCTAAATCTGACACAAGTGAGTTTATGCCTCTATTGTAATGGCATCGTGGCTTTTGGAGCATTAGCTTAGGGTTCAGTGGGGCCAAGTCCCTGTGACTTGGTTCAAGGGTTCAGTGGGGCCAGCTCAAAGAGACTGGATCAAGGGTTTAGCGTCTCAAGACTAAGTCAGACAATGACTCAGTCTGCAGACAGAGTTGGTCTTCTGGTTCCACAGAAGAGGAGGATGATGAGAGAGGGGCAGAGGAGGAAGAGGAACACAAGAGTTCCTTGAGGTGTGCTCAGGTCAAGCAGAGTGTAGGCCAGCACAAGCAAGTTGTGATTGAGAGAGGATACAGGGCAAGGGATGTGACAGAAAATGGGACAAAGCTAAGCTTGGGGCATTCCCCAGCTTTTACAGGCACTTAAATACTGTATGTAGCAAGGCTGTACAGTACTATATGCAGAACAATAGATAAAGCTAAGCCAATAGCAGAAAGGGATCAAACAATAAATAAAACACAAAAGGTGAAACAATAAGGGACCATCAGCATCAAGGGATGAAATGGTAACCAAGGGGACAAGGGTAAGAAGGAAGAGTGCAATATCAAGAAATAGGAACAAGGCGGGAAATCACAACATCTATAATCCTATTGGATGGAATCAAAGAATCTAGAATAGTCCCTGTAGTTTGTAATTGACCCTGTACACAGTATATAAGCCCCAATGTAGCATGGCAGTCATCAGACTATCCATTTGTGATACTCTCTCTTCCAGGGTACTCCCTTACAACTGCTCTGTTTAAAGTCTTCCCTCATCCTCAAGGTACTCTTCAACAATCGCCTTGTCTAAAGCCCCTTTTCTGCACTGGCCTCCAACCTTTGTTTCTGTCTCCTGCAACATGTACCAGTCCCCATCTGGTACCTTCTAGTCATTTGGCTTGTCCTCTTGTTCAATGCACTTTATGCTGCCTATTGTCTGTTCTGACCCTTGCCCACCTGCTCCTGAGTCCTTTGTGATCAGCAGTATGTGTCTTGACAAGATGTCTATAATTGCATGGGCAAGGAGGAGTGTCCAAACAAGCAGCAAGTACCAGAGAGGTACTGTCACTTGTAGAAAGAAGGCACGCAGTGTTATGATTTACCCCTCTTTGGTTTGTCAACTAACCCTTGATCCCTCACTACCATTCTTTACACTTCACCCTCATCCCCTTGGTTACTGTTTTATCCCTTGATTGTGATGGTTGCTTATTGTTTCATCCTCTGCATTTCATCTATTGTTTGATCCTCTTTTGCTACTGGTTTAGCTCTATCTATTGTTCTGCATATAGTACTGTACAGCCTTGCTACATACAGTATTTAAGCACTTGTAGAAGCTGGGGAATGCCCCAAGCTTAGCTTTGTCTCATCACCTGTTACATTCCCTGCCCTGTATCCTCTCTCAATCACAACTTGTTGTGCTGACTTATACCTTGCTTGACATCAACACACTAGGAGGGACCCTTGTATTCCTCTTGCTCCTCTCTTGCTCTATCCTCATCCTCCTCTTCTGTGAAACAACCAGAAGATCAGCTCTGTCTGCAGACTAGTCATTGCTTGACATAGTCTTGAGACACTAAACCCTTGAACTGGTCTCTTTGAGCTGGCCCCCATTGAACCACTGAACCAAGTCCAGAGACTTGGCCCCGCTGAACTTTGAGCTAAAGCTCCAACAGCCATGACACCATAACACACAAAGATAAAGCCCATGGAGCAGAGAGGGCAGTCCTGAAGGAGTACCTTGGGTAAGGAGAGTGCCACAATCAAATGGATAGTCTAAGGACTGTCTGCTTCTTTATTGAGCACTTATTTACTACAAGGGAACTACCAAATGGAGAACAAGTCATAACCTTGTTATCAAGCATGATGGGAGGATGAGTAAGATGTTGGAGGATGCTCTGTAAGCATGCTCAGTCATGCTCAGTAAGCTGCTGAGTAAAGATACCCTAGGTGATGAGTAAGGGCCTTTAGAGTCCACATGTTCACTGTTTAATGCAAAATACATGTTAAGTTTGCTGTAAGTTAGTTTAGGGCCAGTCTTTGGAGGCCTTGGAGTATTTGTCAATGGGGAAGTGCTTCTTATAAGGCCCTTTATAAGGTTCTAGAGGGTCCTTAGAAGGCCTCTTATATTGTCTTTTAATGTGCCAGCAAGTAGGGTGGTGAAGATATGATACCCAGGTGGTGGGAATGCAAGAGTGGGCAAGGCAGGCTGGTGGGCCATTGGCATGGTGCAGAGTCAGGGATGCATGTAAATGATGTGGAGGGTGGTAGAGCACAAGAGGGGGGACTTGTTTGAAGTGCACATGAGGGGTTTTTTGAGAACAAGGAACACAACAATTGTTACATTTGCAGGCAATAAGAAGCTATTTTATACGTTTTACAAGTATGTTACTTAAGGAATAAAATAGGGGAGTGTTTTTAGGAGTTTTTGGAGTCAAGAACAGAAGTAAAACAGAAATGAAAACATATAATGAAAAGACTTTGGACTTTGATGGAAATAATGCATTGCCTCTCTATGTAGCTGATGTGCTTGTTCTGGTTTTGGTGCATGTGTGCGATTGGGTCACACATTTGTGTTTTTTTTTGGATATGGAGTCATGGAGACAGTATGGAATGTTCTTGCTTTTCAGACATTTTTGATTTTGAAGTGGGTTGTACAAGGCCTGAGAAGGATAACAGCAGAATGTATTTTCCCCTGAGGGGAGTGGAAAAAATTAGGGGATCAAAATGATCCCAGGGACATGCTGTGTTGTGCTTTCACACTCCTCTGCACGCACCCCTGGTGGCCCAAAACCACCATAGGGCTTGCTGTATGTTGATTGTGCCTAAAATCAATTGTGCAACAATGTGTGCATGATATTGTGGACACCTCTGCTTGCCCCTTTTGGCTGTGTGAACAGGGTGCCACCATAGAGACCCCCTTTCCTCTAATTGAAGGGTCCTTCAAGGGCTCTCTCCAGGAAATGATTCATGACACACACCTCAGGTTCATCAGGTTCATTGTGAACCTCCTTGTCATCACTAGCTTCCTTTGATGGCTTCACATGGTGTTTCTTCTGAGGCCTATGATCAGACTCTTCATTGGAGGAGTCTTTGATGAGAATAGGCAAGGAGAAAGTCTGAGGGTGCAGCAATTGGCATGCAGGAATGCTGGTCTGGCAGGAGGCACACTAGGGGACTGTTATGAACCAAGGCCAAGTCCTGGCCGAGGATTGTCCTATTTTACTCAAGAAAGACCTCTCTCACTTTGCATTGCCGACTCCCTTCCATTTTCTGGGCTATCCCTCCTGTGGTACAAGATATTGCTATTGCAAAGGCACTATAACACGACCAGGCACCCGTTTCCTAATCGGGTAATCATCGCGTGGCAGCCACATGGCCACCCAGCCACCATGGACCCGAAACAGCGGCACAAACTCTTAGAAACTGTTGCATAAATCATCTGACGTCATCAAAGGCTCCAATGACATCATGGCTGACTGAGCGACTCCACAGTGACCTCATAGGCTCACTAAGCGCCCCACAGTGACATCATAATGATGTCATCGCTCCACAATGATCAGTAATGTGCTCAGTAAGCCTGAAACTTGACACAAGCAAGTTTATGCCTCTGTAGTCCTATTGGATGGTACCAAAGAGTCTAGAATAGTCCCAGTACTTTGTAATCGACCCTGTACACTGTATATAAGCCCCAATGAAGCATGGCAGTCGTCAGACTGTCCATTTGTGATATTCTCATACTCCTGGGTACTCCCCTGTGACCGCTCAGTTTAAAGACTTCCCTCGCCTTCAAGGTACTCTTCAACGACCGCCTTGTCTAAAGCCCCTCGCTGCACTGGCCTCCAGTCTTCGCCTCTGCCTCTTGCAACACTTACCAGTCCCCATCTGGTACCTCCTCGTTGTTTGGCTCGTCCTCCTGTTCAACACTGCCTTCGCCACGTACCATCTGTTCCGACCCTTGCCCACCTGCTCCTGAGTCCTTAGTGATCAGCAGTACGTGTCTTGACAGGGACTTCAAGAAGGCAACAGAATACAATACATTTCCTGGCTCATTTTGGAGCCCCCTTTTCATACATACTTGTTGGTATGTGACTTGTAAATAAGGATCACAACTTTTATGGGATAGTAAGGAAAATTTTGTGTGCATGTAAAGTGATCTCACCATTGTGGCATTTGCCTGTGGTGTCAAGCTTGCATCTTGGGTGCTTGGCAATGTTGTCAAGACATTGCCCTCATGGCTTGCATCTGAGGCAATAAAACATGATTTACACTTTCAGTCTTTAGTATGGACAATCAGAGGCATATGAGATATCTGTGAGATCAAGACAAACAGTCAATTGAGCAATGTGCCTCCACAAAGGGGGCTTTCCAAAAAAATTATTTCAGCCCTTTTGGGTCCAAGAGGCATAGCACATTGTGCCACAAAGATGCTCTGCACATCCTGGCCTCTGGTGGAGCAAAGTCCACCAGTCTTCTGAATATTCATCCACTGCTGCTTGCTTCTGAGACCTGTTGCTCTTTGCCGGTGCTTCTTTTGATGCTACCTTTTCTGGAGCTGGTTTCTTTGATGGTGCCTTTGTGCATGCTCTGCCTTTACCCTTTGTGGTTGATGCATTGCCTTTTGCCATGTGGTGTTGACACATTGAACATGAGTGATATACTCAACTTTGTTTGGCAGTGTATTGTGTTTGCCAGTTCAATTCTCTGAGTAGCTAGACATTCTTGGTACCTCACAACCTATCTAGTAGTGCTTCATGTACCTCAAATGTTATGTATGTATGTTCAAAGACTGGTTGCGACCAGTGTAAACCAGTTTTTCAATGTTCTGTCATAGCTTGAAATTGGCAACTGAATATTGAATAGTCAGTGAACCTGTGCAACCGCAACCGACGGTCCGGTTGCCTTCGGTTGCAATTGGTCCGGTTTCGGTTATTTTTTCTTCGGCCAACCGGACCTTAAAACACTACAGAAAAGGCTCTTCAGCAAGTTTGACAGCATAGTTGGTTTGGTATTGTGGGTTGTCAATTATCCAAGTACCATGTCAGTATTGTTCATTATTGAGGGCCAGTGATTGATTAGTTTGACAAGTTATCCTGCCAGTGGTACGCCCTCATATATTCGTAATTGCACTACACATTGATAATATGCTTTAGTATTATTACTATTGTTCCTCCATTTTCCGGATCATAACAATTTCCTCGGGGCTGTGGATTCAAACAATGGACTAGGGATGATAAATGGACCTAAGACGTGATGATGGATTCCAGGGTTTTCCTTCTGTATCAGATCACCCTTCCCCCCACAACTGCGTTCAACGCGGCGTGACCGTTAGTCTGATCAGCCGAGAATACCGGCTCTCGAGGGCTATTCGTCCATTGTTCATTGAGCGCGTCGACTACCCAGCACCGCACCCGCCACACGTCCATCCAGCAGCTTGCCAGCCCGAAGCTGATCCGCACGATGCCGAACTCGCTTCCAGAAACCTCTTGATGGGAGCGTAGCGTGGGCCGACGATTCGACTCGCCCTGGTCAATAACAGACATAGGACTGTCGAGAGAGAGCAACGCCGCTGCGCCACCAGGATTGCACATGCACCCTGTGCGCAGAGCGATGCCGTTTGCAGCGGCATGGGCAGCTACTTTGGATAGTGGGATAGGACAACCTTTCTCCTGCACCGCGTGTTTGAAAGATAGTATGAGTCTGTGGACCAACACATCGAGAAACTGGAGACGAACATACGTCAAACATCAGGCACGAGACTACACCCCCTGCACCCTGCACCTCCTCGCCTGACTCAGGGGATGCACCTGGAATGCGCGAGAGAACGCGCACTGCAATAACGCCGCTTCGTGGCCATCGAATATCTTCAAGAAGGCGTGCACAGGAGGCGGAGAGCGCAGCGATGCGTAATGGCAATGCTGGGAGATATGCGCTAAGGAGACGGAGGCCGTTTGTCACTGCAGGAAGAAGCGCATAGTTGAGCGTGCCATCCTGATATTGTCTCAGGTAACCTGCATAAATTATACAGAGGGTTACACCGACCTCAAATGCCTCATCAATTGCACTTTTGCGATGTACAACGGTACCAGGGACCTGCACGGCCGCGACCGTGCCACCGGCGAACCACGGTCGCTTGTCTCTGAGCCAGGCACCGATTCCGGGTGCGAGGACAAGTGCCCCAATACCCGTGGGGAATCCGAACATCTTGTAGAAGCTGACTGCGACCGCGTCCACCGGGGTTTTCGTCAGGTCGATCGGTGTAGTAGGTGCCAGAGCAGCCGCGTCAAGCAGCGTGGTGAAGCCAAGACGAGCTGCATGTGCGAGGACGGTGTGTGGCGGCTTTGTATTTGTGATGTTTGATTGACCAGTATATGCGAAAAGCGCGGGGGTACCTGCACTGGGACGATGCTTTTCAATGAGTGTCTGGATCAGGAGATGTAGTGCGCATGTCAAAGGTAGCTCTATGCGCCATAAGAAACAGTGGACCCACAAATGCCTCTTTGACACGCACGCCACCCTGGGGAGGGGAGGAAAGATAGACAACCGGAGCGCCTTTTGCCTTTGCAAATTCGCGAATGCCCTGCACAGAATTGTGAGCGTCCTCTGGAAGGATAAACGCAGCTCCTGGTGTAAAGGGAAAAGCCTCCCCGACAAGCTTGAGGGCGGCGGTGGCGTTGGGTGTGAAGATGACGGTGGACCCTGTTGGCGCATTGAAAAAGGACAGTACGGCTGCTCGCGCTGTCGCCGTCAATGCTGCGGACAACTTGGAACTAAAATTGGAGTAAGCAGTGAAGTTGAAGCTACAATAGCCAGCAGACCTTGGGCTCTCCGAGTGGGTATTTCCAAGGACAGCCGTTTGCAAGAAATCAGCGTGGGCTGAGATAAGACTAGCTGGATACAGCGCGCCTCCCATGTAATCTACGTAGGTTTCATCCGATGCAAGGCGACCGTACTCTGAGCGACGCAGACTATCGACATGCCAAGTGGTTAAGTATTGAGGATAGTTGTGAAGGAAGAGTGCGTAGGCAAACTCAGATTCCGTAGTGTAGCGTTCCAGGACAGTAGCCGAGACAAAGCCAGCAGTCGGCGAAGGAAGCAGGACGTATGGGACTATAGGCTGAGCAGGAGACGGTGGGGGTGATGAACCGTCACATGGCCATTCTTTTTGACACCCGTTGCTCTCTTTCGCTATGCTTTTATTCCCTGACAAGTTGTTATACGACGGTGACGAGATTGAGGGAGTATTGGGATGGCGTAGAGGCATGAGCCGATGTGGCGTGGAATTAGGACGTTTGAGCGATAGCGGAAGTAAACCAGAATGATCGTTACCCATACCGTCGGTCAAAATGTAATATTGATCCGGATGGTCATTTTATACATGGGTGCATCCTCCCCTCCTTTCATCACGAGTGCCGGAATGAGGCTAGGGGGCGCAATCCGATGAATATGTACTAGGCCAATTGAAGAAGAAACACAAATACCCCTGCGAGTTCCTACAAGGTCTCTCCTTTCGGCTAAGCTTGCTCCGTTTGCCGGTGTGGAAGTGGAGTGGAATGACACTGTCTGTCACCTCACCTCACTTCACATTCCGAACTCCGAGGTAGGATTGCGCACCGCGTACGGGTGTACGGGACCCGTACCCGTCCCGTTTAGACTCGTCAAATATACGGCCGTACCCATAATATGGTACGGTGCGCAGCCCCTACTCCGAGAGTCCGAGGTGCCCAACTGTAAAGGTTAAGCTGTGCTGGCCTAACAGTGACCCAACTGGTTATGGTCCCCGCGACGCAAACTACGGCCAAGCCTCCACGATGCCCGCCAATGCAGCAGGTACCCATTAGTCAGTCAGCTAAAGTAAGCTACCTATAAATCAGTCAGAATGTGTAGGCATACAAACAATAAAGTTGAAATTTCTTTCAACCTGAGGGTGAAAGTGCTGTCTAATCGAGTCCACACTTCTTTTTTTTTGTGTCAAAAGACCCCCATTTGATGATTTCCTTTTTTTTTTTTTTGAAAAGCATTTATTCTCAGAACTGATAATCTAAGTAGTAATTACTAAGATAAGTGGGAACTAAGGATAAGTGCTGGGTAGCAGGAAATTTGTCATTAGCCCTACCCAGCATGCTGAAGCCAGGCTGCTTGGGTGTGGTTGTGAGGGGAAATGCAGTTTATGCACATCCCTGGTGTTGGGATAGTGTGGGACTCAGGGGAAGCTTCTAACCTAGGGTCAGTGGCGGCCTCATACCCACTTAAAACCTCATGTCTTTCCATCCAGTCTTTCAGGAGTTCCTGGCTTTGCCTCAGGATGTCCTCCCAGGTGTTACCAAGTGGTTTGGGGTCTGGAAGATGCCAGAACGCCTAAACTATGGACTGCATCATTTGCATCATGCGTGTGTCAGATCTTGACCATTTATGTCCATTGATATCATGTTTGGAATTGTTACCGAGTGGTTTGGGGTCCGGAAGATGCCGGAACACCTGAACTATGGACTGCACTGTTTCCATTATGCGTGCGTCAGATCTTGATCGTTTATGTTCGTTGACATCACATTCGGAATGCGTTGATCGTATCTTTCAGAAGATGTACTGAAGAAGCAATGAGTAGCATTGCTTCTGTCCCAGATGTTCCTGTACCGCCACATACGTCAATTCCTTGATTGGGGAAGCACTTAATGCTTCCAGCACCGAGATTGTTTACATAGAAGCAACCTCGCTTCTATGAGCCGCCTTTTGCTTCTATAGCACCAACCAGTACTACAGTAGCATGAACCTTATCCCTGTAGGGCTATATAAAGCCTCCAGTAGAAACAGTTGAGCCTTAAGCTCAACTTAGTTTGCCAATCCCAAACAGTTGACTCCTACCCCGTCTGCAGAGCCCCTCTCATCTTGTTGTCATATTCTAGAAGGATCTAACACTCCTTCCCCTCCACGAGTATTGCTTGCTTGACTCAAGCATATCTGCATTGGTAGGATGCGTTTATAGATGCGACCATTGATCTTATTTAAGGCACTTTGGAGCCTTAACAGGAATGCGTTGATCATATCTTCTGAAGATGTACTGAAGAAGCAATGAGTAGCATTGCTTCTGTCCCAGATAATCCTGTACTGCCACATATTGTTGAACCAGAACCAGAACGGATCAAAGAAGGTGAAGACCTTCATACAAGGTTCAAGATCCGCTCATAGATTTACGTGTTAGACAGAACTTAGTATATGCGCTTATGGCAATAGGGTTACGCATACTACGCTATCTATTACAAGATGCAGCCTTATGCTGCGTCTAGAATGTTTCCACATCACGCGTCACTTAATGCGCGATATAGTGGACACCTGTAGTCACCTCTTTTGGACTTAGGAACAGCCCTGGGTCATAGAGGTATAAATACCATACACGTAGACGAGTATACACATCGCTCTACACCCCAATATCACTTGAGCATTAGCACAACCTCTAAGGTGGGTTGCTTGGCCTGTTAGCTGCGCTCTATGCTGCGCAACACATATGTCGCTTCCCTGATTGAGAAAGTACTTATGACACTGAGATTGCTACTAGGGAAGCACTTAATGCTTCCAGCACCAAGATCGTTTACACAGAAGCAATTATTGCTTCTATGAGCCACCTGTCAAGACTCACTGTTGAACAATCCAGTTCAAGAGCAAGGGATGAGCTCAAAGACAAGTCAATAGATGTCTAGGACGGCGTGGGCAAGGAGAAGGGTCCAAAGTAGTACCAAGTACCAGAGAGGTACAGTTACTGGTAAAGATGAGCAGCTACACAAGGATGAGGCCAGAATGACACAAGGGGATGGCCCTAAAGGAGTATCCCAGGGATAGAGAGTGCCATAAACAAATGGACAGTCTGAAGACTGTCCACTACTTTATTGAGCGCTTATATACTACAAGAGGATTGCTAAATAGGGAACAAGTCTTAACCTTGTTCAAGCACAATAGACAGATGAGTAAGAAGTCAGAGTGTGCTTACTGAGCATGCTCAGTCATGCTCAGTAAGCCGCTGAGTAAGAAGGCTCATCCTGATGAGTAAGAGCCTTTTCTGTCCACATGTTTACTTCTTTAGTACACATGCAAAGCACTGATTCATTTTCTGTCAGTTTAGTTTAGGGCTGGTCATTTGAGGACTTGTAGTTTGGTGTAAGGAATAGAGTTGTTTATAAGGCCCCTTATATAGTTCTATTAGGGTCCTTAGAGTCGACCCTAATACTTATATTAAGGTCCTTAGTATTGTTTCATAGTTCGTTCTAAGGTTATTAGAGTTAGTCTAATAACATTGTAGGGCCGTTAGTGTCTTGTTAGTGCCTCTTGTAGAGCACTTAGAGTCATCCTTAAGGGTCCTTAAAGAAGCTATAATACTGTCCTTTATTGTTAAAAGGGTTGCCACTAAGTGGGGCTTGCTGTATGTCGATTGTGTCGAGAATTGCTTGTGCAACAATGCGCATGCATTTGTGGACACCTCTACTCACCTCTTTTGTCCATGTGAACAGGGTGCCACCATAGAGGCTGGGTTTCCTCTAATAAGGAAGGGTCCTTCAAGGGCCCTCTCCGGAACTGGTTCATGACACCACCTTTGCTTCTATAGCACCGACCAGTACTACAGTAGCACAAACCTTATCCCTGAGGGCTATATAAAGCCCCCAGTTCATAGCAGTTGAGCCTTAAGCTCAACTTAGTTTGCCAATCCCAAACAGTTGACTCCTACCCTGTCTGCAGAGCTGTTAGGGTTCGACTTGCATCCCTGACTGTTTGTTTACCTATGCTTGCTTACTCATTCCTGCTTACTGTTGCTTACTGATTCGCTGACTGATAAGGATGACTGATGCTTAGTGTGGATGACTGATGCTTAGTGATTGCTTATTGGATTGATGACAGATACTAGGAGAGAATGACTCACATGTGAGTCATTTCTGATGCTTTCAAATTGCGTCTTTATTTTTGGATACTACTGGGTCTCAGCTATGTGCTCTCCAAGTTTCGTATGAATCGGATCAGCCATTCCCAAGATACAGTATAAATACTCAGGTGTATCAGGAGTTGAGCCTTATGCTCAACTTACGTTCTCAAAAGAACTTCTTCTTTTACTCTCTAAACCAAGTCACTACTCTAAGTGAAAGAGGCCCTTCTCATCTCTTACATTCACTCTTCCTGAGATATATCAAAGGATTTGAAGTCTAGTGCTTGAACTATATCAAGCAACTCTTTCACTAGAGATAGTATTAAGATCGTTAGATCTTAACAAGAGCCCCTCTCATCTTGTTGTCATACTCCAGAAGGATCTAACACTCCTTCCCCTCCATGAGTATTGCTTGCTTGACTCAAGCATATCTGCATTGGTAGGACATGTTCATAGACGTGACCATTGATCTTATTTAAGGCACTTTGGAGCCTTAACATGGGTCCTCTGCATGCTGGCCCAGAATGTACCAAGGGAGCAGCTCTGATGATGCTGTTCTGTTGTGATCCCCACATCTGTGGTGAACTTGGAGCAGCAGTGGCAGGAACAGAAGCCACTCCCCCATATTCAGCTGGAACATCTGTGGATCCATCCTCTCGCATAACATGCCTTGGAGTCATTTGAGGGCATACCCATGGATGCAGACATCCATTTCAACACTGCCTTTGTTACCAGCAGTGGCACTCTGGCAGGTGGTGACTGCAACATGGAGACATTTGGTTTGTTCAAGGGTGGTGGAGAAACAAAGGGCAACTTTGCACCTAGCCAAACAGATATGATTGCTTTGTGTAGATAAGTGGCATGAATGAAAAGTTTATTTTACACACTGCAATGTAGGAGTGTGTTACAGTGATGGACA
>JAGFNK010000938.1:0-17988 GCA_025769875.1 Russula earlei
AAACCGGCCCAAAGTAAGCCAATGTTATCAGTAGATAAGATAAACAAGTGAACTGTAGAGAATGTAGTACCAAAGAGGAAGTTTCATCAAAGAAGAAAGAAAAACATTGCAATCAAATTTTGGAGGTCATGTGCTTTGATCAACAGTGGGTCTTGTGTGATAGAACATCATGTTGATTGTAGGGCTGCACACTGTCCGTCTGACAGGTAATGGCCATCAATATGATGGCCGTCTGATGGGTATGGCTGACCTGTCCCCATCTGTCATGTGTACTCACTGGATTGCTGATGGTATGGGACAGGGACGGAGACAGCCATTGTACAGTAGATGGTATTACAATTAAGCAAACACGATGGACAGGAATGGATAAGTCCAGTCCACTAAAAGTCAACTCAGTGGTCAATAAAGGTGAAATATATTGACCACTGAATTGACTCAGCTCAGATTACAAATTATTTTAAAACAATTGATTGATTTGTTGCCCTCTCCTCATGCATCACATTATTGTAATATGTCAACCCAAACAATTAGAACTTAGTCAAATGCTTAAGAGAGGGCAGCTCAGTTCCCAAGTTATGTAACCTAAGATGCAACATGAGTCACCCCGAATCACCAGGGGATCATATACACTTAATTTGCCTGATCAATTTAGCCTTAGCAGACTCAGATAAACTTAACACAATGGCGTATGTTAATACATGGATTTATATTGAATAAATTGAGACATAAAGTGCATCCACAAATATGACACCAAATTTTAAATAGGAATGGTCTACTCATTACATGGCAATAATTGGCTAATGGGGATCAATCGCCTCGATGACAGAGACTGACCACACAGATTATTGCCATTTTCAGCACACTTGGCGGAGCTTGAATTCCACCCAAATCGGCACAGAAACCCCCTCAAACATGTGGGATGAATATCTCCCTCAAAACAGCTTCAATTCATATGACATTTATTGTCCCTGAATCGCCTGAATGAGGGCTAGGCAGCCACATTGTTTTCATGAGATTTGAGTGAGAATTGGTGGAGCTGGACTCAAGCCACCTCCACATGTGTATTAGATGAATTACAACTCAAAATCATGGTCTATATCTATTATTTTTCCCTCATGTTGTACCCATGGGCTGTCTTGAGGCAGCCTCATAGTGTTTTTGACTCAAGTGTTATGGTGTGCAACATTGTTTTCAGTGTGATTCGAGTGATGGCCAGCCACTCATTGCCCCTCTTACCTCTCCATTCTGACCTCGGTCAAGCATCTGGATGTGAGTGTTTTGAGCCTTTTGCATCTGAACTGAGGTGGTGGTGGCAGCTGCTTGTGCTGCTGGAAGGCACAAAGGCAGCAATTGGCAATGGTGATGATGGAAGAGGCGAAGGCAATGGGAGACAGAGGCGATGTAGATGAGGACGGTGGTGATGAGATGGCGGCTGCATTGTGGTGGTGGTGGCGTGGTTGTCTCCATTGCAGGTGTTGGCAGCAGGTGTGGACAAGGAGCGGAGGCATAGGCAGTGAGCATGAGTTTGTAGACAGAGGGCGTAGGTGGCGAGGACTTGAGAAGGAGGATGCATGGGGCAGCTTGCGTGGGGGTGGCAATTGTTGTCTTGTGACGGTGGTGGCGGGGTCATCTCCACTGCAGGTGTCAGCAGCAGATGTGGGTGAGAGTGCATGAATGGACAGGGAGGCAATGTGGGAGGCGGCATGTGGTGTGCTGTTGGTGTTGGCTGCTGCTTCGCCTGTGGCGGCGGTGTGGTGGTGGCTTCTGCTCCTGTTGTGGCATGTTGTGGCTAAGTTCATGGCCAGGGCCTTCTTGGGCTTCTGGGGTGGTGCTGGTGACGAGAGGTGGTGATGGTGCTGCAGTGCTGGTGTTGCGCGAAACTACTACTAAGGCGGCTGGCGCTGAGACAAAGGCTGAGGGTGAGACCAGGAAGGTGGTGGCAAACAGAGCTGGGGTGATGACGTAGGCAGATGGAGCGGAGGCAATGATGGAGGGCATGGCAGTGGACAGTGGGGATGGAGCAATGGCTGGGACTAATTGTGGAACAGCGGCGGATGAGGTGACAGACAAGACTGAGGATGATGAGACAACTGAGGGCGTGGGAGCGGATGAGATGAAGGTGGGGGTGGCAGACAAGGCTGCAAGGGCTGAAGTGGTGGGCAGTGCTAAAATGTTGGTGGGTGAGGCTGAGGCTAAGGTGGTGGGGACAGATGAGGTGGTGACGATGGTGGATGCAGGCGATGCTGGGATGGTGGAGGCAGGTGGGGCTGGTGAGACGAAGATAGCAGCAGTGAATGAAGTGACAGGAATGGCGGATGAGGTGGGAACCGCAGGGGCGATGGGAGTGGGTGACATGAAGGCAATGATGGGCGATGCAGGGACAACAGCGGGAGCTGGTGTGGGCATGGGGTAGATGTAATCGTCTTCATTTTCATCTTCATTGCAAGAACTGAGTTTGCATTCCCACTGAATGTTGCAAGGACGCTGAGAGAATATCTTGACTAGTGTGTTGAACACTTCTCAGAAATCGACAAAGTGCCTCTGCTCTTCATTCATGCACCAGGGGCCAAGATGTTGGGAGACCATCTGGCAGTCATCCGGGTGGAGTCCAAGCCAGAATGACTCATTGCAATCTTTGTAGCACAGTTGGTGTGCATGGATGAGGGGACTGCAGATTGCCCTGAAACTCTGGTAGTATTCATCTATGTCTTCCCAGTCACACATGCGGAGTCTTGACAAGGAGGCAATAAGGTCCTTCAGATCCCACTTGAGCTTGAGGTATTCTAACAGAGTTGGCATGCTGATGGCGGAGTGTGGCATGTGATGAAGACTGATGGTGGGTTGACGCAGGCAGTGTGACTGGCATGGCTGCAACTGCAGGTGTGGAGGGCCAAACATGAGTTAGAAGGGAGTGGCACAACTGATGCAGCTGAGACAGTGGGCATGGTGGGAATGAGGGCAAAGGATGGTCAGAATGGAGAGGTGAGAGGGGCAATGAGTGGCTGGCCATGACTCCAATCGCACTGGAAACAATGTTGCACACCACAACACTTGAGTCAAAAACACTATGGGGCTGCCTCAAGACAGCCCATGGGTACAACATGAGGGAAAAATAATAGATATAGACCACGATTTTGAGTTGTAATTCATCTAATACACATGTGGAGGTGGCTTGAGTCTAGCTCCACCAATTCTCACTCAAATCTCATGAAAACAATGGGGCTGTCTAGCCCTCATTTAGGTGATTCAGGGACAATAAGTTTTATATGAATTGAAGCTGTTTTGAGGGAGATATTCATCCCGCACATTTGAGGGGGTTTCTGCACCGATTTGGGTGGAATTCAAGCTCCGCCAAGTGCGCTGAAAACGGCAATAAGTTTGAAGCATCATATCATAGTAAATCTACAAGGACTGTATCAACCATGGAACATATTGACATTGTCATGAACAACCTGTTATGGTACATGCTATATCATATATCAATCCTGTGAAGTCCTGGAGTCAGAGCAGTGATGAGTCATAGCAATAGGTGGGAGTGGAGGGGGGACATACAGTACATCCTGCTCAGATTTGCAGTCAATGGCAATGATGTCCTGCTCTGCGTGACATAGTGGGGTTGAGGGGTCTTGATGAGCGATGGTTGTGAGGCGCAGGCATTTATGCTGTCCAGATGAGCATGATGGGGAGGCGGGAGTGCAGCCCACAGTCTTGCGTGGCTGATCGACGACACGATCCACAAGGGCGCACTGTCATTCGTTGCACGTGTCAAGGCTCTCCTTCAGCTTTGTTCGCGCATTTCTGAGTTCCTGACACAGCACCGTGAGCTCTTTGAGGAAGTCGTCCCACTCCTGTTTGAGATGATCAATCCTTCCCTGGAAAGGACAAGAAGCAGTGTGGTCACAGGCTTGATATGCAGAGTCCAGCGACTTTTCTTCTTCAGACTTTTCTTCATCATCCATTGTAGCTGCGAGGTGATGCTCCTGCCACCTCTGGCAAGGAATGCAGTGGGACAGATGTGTGATGATGTGCAGCCTTTCGTTGTATCTCCAAGTCCAAGTCAAAGGCTTATGATAATAAGTCTTTTGGCTGCTTCTGCCAAATGGGGACCATGACGTGGACATAAAACCACCATGTCTGTGAACAAGAATTTTTTTGGCTTTGGACATGTCTGAGAAGGGACCTCAAAATGGAGAGCTGCGAGGAGATGTGCACAAAAAAACGGTGGGGGTGGGATTTATGTATTGAGCTCCCACCCGCTTATATGTTGTTCCTGCCATGCTTCCTGTGTTATCACTCAAGCTGAATAGATTTGAGTGAGCTGAGCCACTGATTGGCTTGTGGCTAAGTGGGCTAGTTAGCCACTCGAGCCTGCTCGAGCCACAGGCTCAGATCTAAATCAGGCAGGGGCAGTTGTCGCAACGGGGCAGTCTTCCCTGCGTATGATAAGATCTGTCATGAACCATTCTCCGGAGAGGGCCCTTGAAGGACCCTTCCTTATAGGAGGAAACCAGCCTCTATGGTGTCACCCTGTTCACACGAGCAAAAGGGGTGAGTAGAGGTGTCCACAATATCGCGCGCGCATTGTTGCGCGAGCGATTCTCGGCACAATCGACATACAGCAAGCCCCACTTAAAGGCAACCCTTCTAACAGCAAAGGACAGTATTAGGGCCTTCCTAAGGACCCTTTGGAACGACCCTAGGAGCTCTACAGTAGGCACTAACCTAGTATCAAAGGCCCTACAATGCGTTATTAGACCAACTCTAATAACTATAGAACGAACTATAAGGCAATACTAAGGACCTTAATAGAAGTATTAGGGTCGACTCTAAGGGACCCTAATAGAGCTATATAAGGGCCTTATAAGATAACACTATTCCCTGACCAAACTACAAGTCCTCAAATGACCGGCCCTAAACTAGCTAACAGGAAATGAATCAGGTGCTCGCACGTGCACTAAAGCAGTGAACACGTGGATAATGGAAGCTCTTACTCATCAAGAGAAGCCTTCTTACTCAGCAGCTTACTGAGCATGACTGAGCATGCTCAGTAAGCGTCCTCTGACTTCTTACTCATCACTCTATTGTGCTTGATAACAAGGTTATGACTTGTTCCCTATTTAGCAGTTCTCTTGTAGTATATAAGCGCCCAATAAAGTAGCGGACAGTCCTCAGACTGTCCATTTGTTTACGGCACTCTCTATCTCTGGGATACTCCTTTAAGGACCGTCCCCTTGTGACTATCCTGGCCTCTTCCCTGCATGACTGCTCGACTCTCACAGTAACAGTGCCTCTCTGGTACCTGTTACTACTCTGGACTCTACTCTTTGCCCACGCGGTCTTGGACGTCTATCGACTTGTCTTTGAGCTTATCCCTCGCTCTTGAACTGGATAGTTCAACAGTGAGTCTTGACACATACTCTCTCCTGAAAAGATTTGAGCATGATAATTGCGCCCTGCACAAGTTGGTTATACTCTAATTTTAGGGTAGAGTCCACTTTCCCATCCATGCTCTTGCTCAAGGACATTCTTGAGCACATATCCCCCACGTCTGATGCGACCGACCTCTCCTGAGGGCTTGGGTATGAGTGGTGAAGATGGCATTGTTGGCGTCAGTGGCGATGGAGGTGCGGAGATGGACATTCCACTGGCATGACTATTTTCCGATGTTGGGAACACATGCATCATGGCATGAGGCAGTGGAGGAACCAACTCTGGACTGAATTGGCATCTCATTGTTCCCGGTGAGAAGTGAGGGAGGAAGTGGCGATGATGGCAGTGAGGACGTATGCAAGGCATGAGGAAAGATAGTAATTAATGTGAGAAGTACTGATATTTTAAATAGTGTCACCTACCTGGTTTGTTCTTGAAGCTCAGAAATACAACCACTCATGAAAAACAAGGGACAAAACATAATGCAATAGAAGTGTTGTAGGGCTGCGATGATCCCTGGTTACTGGTCATTTGTTTGAGAGAATAGAAAAAGAAAATGAGCATCAAGAGGATAAAGAGGAAACAACGAAGCCCATTAGGGTACATGACATGCAGAACTGAGACCCATGAAACAAGATCATCACAAAAATTGATGTACAAGGTGTCAATTCGTTCAAGAAGAGATAGCGCTGAGGAATGGCTTCATATTTGGCAGTTAAAACCCACCATACGGAGGTGCATTACACCATAGAATTGCCATCATGCCTGCCTGCTACTGTGCTTACTTTGGCTGCAAAGGCAAACTTGTTGACAATAAGACCAAAAAGTGTCATGGGGAATTTGATGCCTCACAATCTTATCACAACCTTAATAAGGCATGCTGTCAACTTTGATATTCCTTATGTAGCATGTCTGATTAATTTTGTGACAGCCCAATGCAAACACAGATCATCGCATATGCATCCAGAATGACCCATTTGAACAATCCAAAACAATTTCTGGATCATTGCCACACATTGACGAGTTGGGGACCACATGCAATGTGGGATCATGCCAGGGGCATGTGAGATGCCATCAAATTAGCACCCCAGGATGAATATCACTTATGACTTCTGACCCCAAAACACTGAATTCCTTGGTTGAGCTGGAGAAGAGGGCCATTTCTCAAAGCCAGGCCACACTGTCATTGAAAAGTCAAGCCCTGGCATCACCTACCAGAGCATTGCTTAATGTGATCAAAATGCACCAAACAAACATGGAGACAACATTGGCAGCCATCAATATGCTCTGGTTTCCAGTTGGTTCACTAGGAATGACCATGAAGGAAGGCCTGAAGATGTACTTACAGAAGAATATTGAGGACGTGAACAACTTGAAAGGAGTACTCCTTGCTGACACAGGCAAGTTGGTCTCAACATGGAGGATAATTGGCGCAGAACCACCGAGTGAGGATCTCAGCTGTGGACATATGCACACACTGACATTAGCAACAGATGAATTCATTCGCAACTTGGCAGAATGTGACTCACTCCTACTGCGAAGTCTGTTTGAACTGCTTGTCCAGGACACTCTGGACCACTCAACTCGAAAGTTGAGCAACATCAGGCTCAAATCACTTAAGGAGGTCATCAGAAAGTCAAGGGCCAGCTTGTCAAGACTCACTGTTAAACTATCCAGTTCAAGAGCGAGGGATAAGCTTGAAGACGAGTCGATAGACTGTCCAAGACCACGTGGGCAAGGAAGTAGAGTCCAGAGTAGTAACAAATACCAGAGAGGTACTGTTACTGTGAGAGTACGAGCAATCACAGCAGGGAAGGAGGCCAGGATAGTCACAAGGGGACGGTCCTTAAAGGAGTATCCCAGGGATGGAGAGTGCCGTAAACAAATGGACAGTCTGAGGACTGTCCGCTACTTTATTGAGCTGCTTATATACTACAAGAGAACTGCTAAATAGGGAACAAGTCATAACCTTGTTATCAAGCACAATAGAGTGATGAGTAGAAAGTCGGAGGACGCTTACTGAGCATGCTCAGTCATGCTCAGTAAGCTGCTGAGTAAGAAGGCTTCTCTTGATGAGTAAGAGCTTCCATTGTCCACGTGTTCACTGCTTTAGTGCACGTGCGAAGCACCTGATTCATTTCCTGTTAGTTAGTTTAGGGCCGGTCCTTTGAGGACTTGTAGTTTGGTTAGGGAATAGTGTTATCTTATAAGGCCCTTATATAGTTCTATTAGGGTCCCTAGAGTCGACCCTAATACTCCTATTAAGGTCCTTAGTATTGCCTTATAGTTCGTTCTATAGTTATTAGAGTTGGTCTAATAACACGTTGTAGGGCCTTTGATACTAGGTTAGTGCCTGTTGTAGAGCTCTTAGGGTCGTTCCAAAAGGGTCCTTAGGAAGGCCCTAATACTGTCTTTTGTTGCTAGAAGGGTTGCCTTAAGTGGGGCTTGCTGTATGTCGATTGTGCCGAGAATTGCTCGCGCAACAATGCGCGCGCGATATTGTGGACACCTCTACTCACCCCTTTTGCTCGTGTGAACAGGGTGACACCATAGAGGCTGGGTTTCCTCCTATAAGGAAGGGTCCTTCAAGGGCCCTCTCCAGAGAATGGTTCATGACAATGTCAGACTTAGAAGCCACAAGAAAGATGCTACTGCATACCAGGCCCAAGTCTGTTGATCTGACAACGTTATCAGTTGACGTGCTGAAGAAGATCTAATCAAGTGCATTAAGGTATGAGACATACTTGTATCTCACTACATATGCTCATATGGGGGAGTGATTTAGGAATCCCTCTCAAATCGGGTGAGCTCTTCTGTCTCGGACATTGTTGGCAAAGGCATTGTAAAGGAGATCGCTAAACAACAGAGGGGTTTGAAGACATTGCAAGGAGTGGGGATTTCTCCGAACGACTTGAAGGTTATTTGGGATGACATAGTGGCTACTACATGCCCTCACTGGCATGCAGCCCCTCCTACTAATTTAGGGCAGGTATCACATGGTAAGCTGAAGGCTGATGAATGGAGATTGTGCTTCGAGTTCGACATTCCAGTGTTGCTGCTTCGAATTGAGACACTGCGACATGCATCAGGGGTGCAGGTGGACAAATACAGGGCAAAACTGGTGCAGAGTACTTTCCTACTTGCCACTGCGATCAGATGGGCAATGTCTCAACATATATCAGCCAAGCACATCGAAAAATATAAGAAGACCATGAAAAGTTACCTTAAAATGCTGAGGGAGCTCCGACCCACCCAGCGTTTCTGCCCCAACCATCTCAATGCCCTCCTTGTCGGCAATTACCTTCGTTTATATGGCCCTGTTCAGGGCTGGTGGATGTTTCCATTCAAAAGGGTCATACGTGATTTGCAGTGCTCAAACATGAACAATAAGCCAGGTACATGAGACTCCTTTCCTCTGGTTGCAACACACTTACAAGAAACAAAGGCAAAATGGAGAAGGGTATGTTTGTGGCCTTCTCTGCCAAGTTGACCATGCAGGCAACTATTCAATGTTTACGCTGTCTGGATGCATGGAAAGATAGCATCACAATCAGGGAACATCCATTCGGCAGTAAGAAAACAGGTACACACTCGACTAAGATACTTTGGGACAGGGAGATGACAGCCACATAGATGAATCCTCGAAGGTGGCTACACCGAGATTAAGGCCACTAAGTGATGTTATTAATGATGCAATGAACAAGTACAAGAGCGATCTGCAATGTGAATTGGGGAATTTTCAGGATGGAACCAACTTCCAGGACAGGGTGACAATTTACGGCTGTGAATTTACAACTTATCACACATCAAAGAGACATGGTGTCATTTTCTTCCAAGACACAGGTAGTGCTGATTCCCTGGTTCTGGGAATCGTCCGCGCAATATTCCTTATACAGGATAGCAAAGAAAAGCTATTCCTAGCTGTTCACCGCTATCTTGCACCTCAAACATCTCTTCCAAACCCTTTCACACATTACCCAGATTTCGGTGCAAATCTGTGGTCATTGGAGACACAGAAAGAAGTAACAATAGTGCCAGGAAATCATGACATCTACCATGCTATTTACCGAGACTGGGACCACCAGATCCTGGTGATGAAACCGTTGACCCAAGTCTGTCATGTCATCTTGATTGGAAATCACAACTGACCATTAGTTTTCAGGACTTTTGACAGGCCTCAGTGCCATTGAGACAAGCACTGCAGATCCCTCTAGTTCTTGACACTTGGATGTAACTTGGATGTAGTATATCATTTCATATCAAGTCACCCGACAACGATGATATGATGCGAATCCTTCATCACCCATATCTATGCCACACATACATTGCCCGCATCACATAGAACCTGTAAGGTACAGTAAGTAACGGAAGACACAAGAGGGAAAATCGCAATCTAACCATACTTGGACCAGAAATTTTGTCCTATATCTGCCCTATGTAGTCGCTTTCATAGGGGGCCTAAGTACAGATGTGAAGCTTCTGATAATAAATGAAATGATAACTCACCAGGATGGGAAGAGGGAACTCTGCCTTTACAAGCTTCTGAAAGTGGGGAGGACTTTTTGGCAACCACTGTGGGTTGTAAAAGTTCAATGGAAGACCTGGCAGCAGCGCATGCTTGCTGACACTTTTGGCCTTTGCAATGTGTTTGAAAGACCGGTTTCCACGTGAGGGGCAGAGAGACAATGGATATGATGTTGAGATCAGCACTGGCCTGAGCCCCAGGTGCATTGTGATGCAATCACAACTCTGATGCATTGACACGTTGGATCACCTGGACTGGGCATTACCGGCTTCAGCTCATATGCTGCAGCACGCATTAGAGACATTGATTAGATGATTTTGGACAATCGGTAGCTAGTTACCACTGATCCTCGGACATACTTAGTGATCCATAATGGTAGTTAGCTGCACTGCACTTAGTGGCAGTCTCAGGTACTTAAGAATGCCACAAAGCATGTAGATCACTTCAGTTTTGTATCAACTAAACTGAACTATTGTCTGGTAGGTACATTATTTATATAAGTTTTGTATCAACTAAACTGGACTATTGTCTGATAGATCTGCCTGTGATCTTATCATCTGCTGCTATCTAATCACACACACTGCACATTTTCAACAGATTATGGGCCCTGCCCGTATCTAAAGTCCACAGAGATCACCACACACGTTTATTCCTATAACACCTCCCTTCCCCACAAACCTCTGTTATCAGACGACATCTTACTCCCTTGGTCCCTGGAGCCAAAGGATTGATGCACACGCAGTTACATCACACGTCAAAGATACTGATTTGATCTCTAATTGATCTGGCTATAATTGCTCTGCTGGTCCGGATTGGCGATTCTCCCTATTACCTAACATTTCCAAATGACACTGCCCCCCATCTTTATGCAACCTGCCAGAATCTTGATGGAGATCTTGGGCACAGCTAATTGGCCACTGTGGTCAAAGCACTTTGAAGCTATCACCAAGATGAATGGCTTCAATCGTCACTTAACTGATACCAAACCTTCTGGTGATGCCAACTGAGATGCTGAAGAATTGGCACTAGAAGGCATCTTTGATCTTTACATTCAGCTGGACATACTAGTCCGGATAAGTGATGCCAAATTCAGTACTTGCAAACTCAAGTGGGACAAGCTCAAATGCATCAGCAGCAGCATCAGATCTATGTCCATGTTCAACACATGGACTGCACTCTCTGCTACATCCTTGGTGTCAAGACTCACTGTTGAACTATCCAGTTCAAGAGCGAGGGGTAAGCACGAAGACGAGTCGATAGACGTCCAAGACTGCGTGGGCAAGAAGTAGAGTCCAGAGTAGTAACAGATACCAGAGAGGTACTGTTACTGTGAGAGTCGAGCAATCACGCAGGGAAGAGGCCAGAATAGTCACAAGGGGACGGTCCCTAAAGGAGTATCCCAGGGTTGGAGAGTGCCGTAAACAAATGGACAGTCTGAGGACTGTCCGCTACTTTATTGAGCGCTTATATACTACAAGAGAACTGCTAAATAGGGAACAAGTCATAACCTTGTTATCAAGCACAATAGAGTGATGAGTAAGAAGTCGGAGGACGCTTACTGAGCATGCTCAGTCATGCTCAGTAAGCTGCTGAGTAAGAAGGCTTTTCCTGATGAGTAAGAGCCTTCATTGTCCACATGTTTACTGCTTTAGTGCACGTGCGAGCACCTGATTCATTTCCTGTTAGTTAGTTTAGGGCCGGTCATTTGAGGACTTGTAGTTTGGTTAGGGAATAGTGTTATTTTATAAGGCCCTTATTTAGTCCTATTAGGGTCCTTAGAGTCGACCCTAATACTTCTATTAAGGTCCTTAGTATTGCCTTGTAGTCGTTCTATAGTTATTAGAGTTGGTCTAATAACGCGTTGTAGGGCCTTTGATATTAGGTTAGTGCCTATTGTAGAGCTCCTAGGGTCGTTCCAAAGGGTCCTTAGGAAGGCCCTAATGCTGTCTTTTGTTGCTAGAAGGGTTGCCTTTAAATGGGGCTTGCTGTATGTCGATTGTGCTGAGAATCGCTCGCGCAACAATGCGCGTGCGATATTGTGGACACCTCTACTCACCCCTTTTGCTCGTGTGAACAGGGTGACACCATAGAGACCAGGTTTCCTCCTATAAGGAAGGGTCCTTCAAGGGCCCTCTCCGGAGAATGGTTCATGACACTTGGACAACACAGGTCCCATGATCCCGCAGCTACAGAAACTAAATGATGCATGAATCAATCTCCAAAACAACAAATACATCATTCCCAATGGCCTCTACAGTCTTATCATTCTCCGAGCTTTACCCGAAGCTTACTCGGGTCTAGCACAAACTATCTTAGCCGGTGGCGATCCCGTCGATCTTAATCCCCAGACAATCCAAGATTGGATCCTCAATGAGGAAAGTCACCGGGCCGGTTCCTCCATGTCTCTTAACAAAGTTGCTCCAGTCAAAAAGGACAAAGACAAGCCCAAAATAAAATGCTATTATTGTCAGAAACTTGGACACAAGTCTCTGGAGTGCAGAAAGAAGAGAAAGGATGAGGAGGAGAAGGCAAAGAAAGAGTTGGAGACCAGTGCAGGAACTAACAGAAAGGTCAACGCACACATTGTAGAGACTAGTGCTACTATTATGGAGGTCTCGGATGATGAAAATGATATTCAAATTTCCCTTTACATGGCAGCTAGATCCCGTTGGATGTTTGACTCTGGAGCAACCCATCATATTAGTCCATCCTGGACTGACTTCGTCATCTATGCTCCAGCCTCCGGGTCAGTCAATCTTGGAGGTCACGCAATCATCAAGCAGATCGGGACCGGATCAGTGTCCATCCTACTGCCTGGAGGAAATGGAGATATTCAATTGACCCTCACAGACATTATGCATGTTCTGGAGGCTGATGCACATTACTTCTCAGTCAGCGCGCTGCTCCGGAAGGGGGGACACATCACATTTACTCAAAAGGAGTGTCAAATCTACATCAAAGATCGCAAGATTGCACAAGGATACCTGGAGCACAATCTATTCTACATTGATTTCTCATCTCCAGCTCTCCATGCGCAATCAGGTGTATTACCACTTCACATCTGACATCAGCGCATGGGACATATGTCTCACTGTGCATTATTATAATCACTCACAGCAATTCCATTAATGGAATCTCGCTTAACCCCAAGGATCATGATCACTTCCCTTGCCAGGGGTGTGAACTCGGCAAACAGACACGACTACCTTTCTTGGCCTCCCCTAAGCGATCAGATCGTCGGCTACAAATCATCCATACTGACTTAGCCAGTCCAATGCAGGTCCGGTCTATCCAAGATGCCAACTACTGGGCAACGTTCATTGATGACTACTCTTGCTATGGAGTAGTGTACTTCCTCAAATCTAAGGATCAGTGTGCCAATGCGTTTAAGAAATATCTCATGTGGTCAGAAAATCAGACTCACGATAAAATCAAAGCATTGCACTCGGATCGTGGAGGGGAGTACTTGTCGGGCGCACTCAGATCGGTCTTAGATCAATGGGGGATCGAACACAGATTAACAATACCAGGTTCACCACAACAGAACAGAGTTGCTGAATGATGGAACTGAACCCTTGAAGATAAGATGCATGCCATGATTCACGCTGCTGGTCTCAGTCTTGGGTTCTGGGAGCTTGCTACTGATGCAGCTGTTCACATTCACAATCGGACTCCTACTCACGTTCTTAATTGGCACACACCTCATACATTATAAACAGACGGTCACATTCCAGACATCTCCTATTTCCGTGTCTTCAGATCTAAGGCGTATGTACACACGCCTGCCAACAAACGGAAGAAGCTTGATCTGAGATCGGTTGAGATGATCTTTGTTGGGTATGAGTCTGGGTCTAAGGGTTATCGACTCTGGAATCAATCTACCCGAAAGTTATTTTTATTGCGCGATGTCATCTTCAATGAGCACATACTACCAGCCAGGGGAGATGCTAGTGTCGCTCCTCCTCCGGCACAATCCTTGGTCCCTTTAGGACTGGAGATACTCACTGTCCCTTATCCTTATCAACCAGAAGCATGTGCGCCTAGTCCTGCACCTCTGGAAACCCCACTAAATCCCGATACACCAAATTCACTTTATCATACCCCTTCCACTCAGCCTGTTCCGCACACTCTGCCATGCCACGTGCAGCCTGTGCGCCAAGTTCGTCTGCGCCAGCCTCACTTGGCCTTACTGGGACCGTCCTTTGGTCCACCATGTCCACCCTCCCCTAGACATCTTCAGTCTAATCCACGTCCTAATCCTAGATTTGTTACTACTAATGCAGATGCGTGGGGGGCGCCTATCACATACGGCACTCTTAGCGACAGCAGAAGCGATCACTCCAGCTACATTTTGGGAAGCCATGTCATCAGAATCTGCCGATGAATGGAGAGCCATGTGTCAATATGAGATTGATGCACTTGCTAAAAATGGTACCTGGGATCTCGTTGATCTACCGCTGGGCCATAAGGCTGTCAGATCAAGATGGGTGTTTGCACGCAAATCTGATGGCAGATTTTGCACGTGTTTGGTTGCAAAGGGGTTCACCCAAGTAGAGGGAATTGATTATGATGAAACCTTCTCACCAGTTGCCAGGTTTGAGTCTTTGAGACTGCTACTAGCATTGGCCATGCTGGAAAATTGGGAGATCCACCAAATGGATGTCAAGTCAGCGTTCCTCAATGGCACACTGGAGGAAGAGATCTACATGGAGCAACCTCAAGGTTTCATCACTCTGAACCAGGAAGACAAAGTCTGTCACTTAAAGAAGGCACTCTATGGCCTCAAACAAGCCTCACACGCATGGAACTTGCAGTTCCATGGAGTGCTCACTGGACTTGGCTTCATGCGCACACACTCAGATGCTGGAGTTTATCATTGCCAAGACGCGGGGGGGACCATAATCATTATCCTCTATGTCGATGATGTCACCATCTTAGGCAATTCACTCCCACTGATTGCAGATATTAAGGCCCCTTTTACCAACTGAGAATTCTTGAATCTTGAACTTGAACTTGGATTTCAGGATTTTCCGGGAGTGACAGGAATGACAGGTGTGATGTAAGTGACATAATAAACTAATATGAGTCTATTTCAAATATGAGTTATTTTTTGGTGTGATTTGCTGGGTTTACATGTGATATGTAAAATATTTTTTCTAACCCTTCCTTCCACTCCTTTCAAGTGGGGTATTGCAAGCATGTCATAAGGCAGAATATGTGTCACCAATGTGTGGGTGCACATCTTTGTGCAAATTTTGTATGTGCAGCTCTGGTGAAAATGGGGCTGCAAGCACCCAGATGTTGAGCTCAAGTTGGACTGCTCGACTCCGAGTTTGATGCTGACACATCATGTGTAACCCCAAATATGTGAGTATGCAAATGACAACAAAAAAAAATGCATATTAATTTATTATATACATCATATCACTTACATCACTCCTGTCACTCCTGTCACTCCCGAAAAATCCCAAAATCCAAGTTCAAGTTCAAGATTCAAGAATTCTTGGTTGGTAAAAGGGGCCTAAGAGATCATTGTCCACATGCTACAAGATGACTGATCTAGGTGAGATCAAGTCCTATCTTGGGATTCACATCACGCGTGATCGCTCAGCTAAGCAGCTAGACATTGATCAATCTAGATACATCTCGGAGATTGTCAATCACTTTGGGATGGCAGATTCCAATCCGGTCCACACTCCGCTGCCCTCCGGGGCAGATGTCCACTTGGTCAAGCACTCTGGAAAGGCAATGCCTGATGAAATAAAACACTTTCAAGGTATTATTGGCAGTCTTCTCTATGTGCAGATCGGGACAAGACCAGACATATCATTTGCAGTCTCTCAACTCGCCCAATACTCATCTAATCCCTCATCGCAACATCTACACCTTGCTAAATATGTGCTATCTTATCTTAACAACACTTTAGATCTTAAGCTGCATTATGATGGCATGCGTGATAGCAGACTACACAGGTTCTCCGACTCTAGCCTCAGAGACAATGCAGATGACTTTTGTTCCACCTCAGGCTATGTCTTCCTACTATCTAGCGCTGCGATCTCTTGGTCATCGCGCAAACAGAAGACTGTTGCCCAAAGTACCACTCAAGCCAAATATATGGCATTAGCCGACATAGCTAATCAAGCCATGTTGTATTGGAGCTTCTTCTCTGAGATCGGCTACCAAATCTCTGATCCGATTCCAATACATGGTGATAACAAAGGAGAAGTTGATCTCGCAGCTCAATCCAGTCACCTGGAAGACGATCAAAACATATCCCTATCAAGCATCACTGCCATTCGCCAATATATTGAAGATGGACTGGTCACACTGATCCGTACACCTACAGGAGAGATGCTTGCTGATGGCCTCACCAAGCCGCTTGCTCACATGTTGCTTCAGGCCTTCGTCGATGGTTTAGGTCTCCTTTGATCTGACCTACGACTGTCCTAATCATGGGGGAATGTTGAGATCAGCACTGGCCTGAGCCCCAGGTGCATTGTGATGCAATCACAACTCTGATGCATTGACTGTGTCAGATCACCCAGACCGGGCATTACCGGCTTCAGCTCATATGCTGCAGCACGCATTAGAGACATTGATTAGATGATTTCGGACAATCTGTAGCTAGTTACCACTGATCCTCAGACATACTTAGTGATCCATAATGGTAGTTAGCTGCACTGCACTTAGTGGTGGTCTCAGGTACTTAAGAACACCACAAAGCATGTAGATCACTTCAGTTTTGTATCAACTAAACTGAACTATTGTCTGATAGGTACATTATTTATATCAGTTTTGTATCAACTAAACTGGACTATTGTCTGATAGATCTGCCTGCGATCTTATCATCTGCTGCTATCTAATCACACACACTGTGCATTTTCAACATATGATTCCACCGCTGCCCATATGTCGGCCATGGCAGGATTCAGAAAACCCATATCAAGATGCCTGGAGGGTCTTAAAGAGTGAGTCTCAATTTGAATGGTTTGAATCGTCATCAGTCTCATCATCACTTGTACCCTGAGGGCCAAGGGCATCCAGCAATATGCCCACACGCTTCCATGTTTCTGAGTCTCTATGGCTGTTAAACTCACATATCTTCCTCCTTCTGTAGTACGTCTATGGAAAGGTCAGTGAAAGGTGCAACGCGCTGATGAGAAGACAAACCTCCTGCCAGCCTTTGATACATCCGGGCGAACCTTATCTGTATATGGGTGCCTTTCCTGTCCGGCAAATGTACTGCATGCGATATAGCTTGCTCTGGCACCTCTTCCTTACTAGTCATCTGCGTCCAATTGTGCTGGACTGGGCTGATATGCTCCCTTTTTGACATCCATGATAAAAGCTGTCTGTAGCAGGTCAACCACCTCCTTGTTCCATTTTCCCTTGAAGGTCTGTGTCAAGGAAACACAAGGAGCATTGGGATTTGGGCCACCAACACCATACTGTTCGAATGCATCAACCATTCGCTTGTCAGGTTCAGTCAGGGAAGAAATCCCTTCTTGCAAGAGCACCTTTGTTATCCAGGAACTTGCGCATTGCCTCCTAGGAGAGAGACAGTCAGTAGCAACAATGAATGGGAGGTAGAACTACATACATCCACAAGTTTGTTCTGGTTTGCACGAGGAGTCTTCTTCTTACCGCATGGGGCTGCAAAAGTGATGACAACAAAAGGTCATAGAGCTGGGAAACACATACAGTTGGAAAGGCTTGAGAACGCCCAGTGTCCAATTGCTTCTGGTGGTACCTGGATCTTAGGAGGAGCAGGAACATTATTAGGTGGATTCATGTCCCCAGCTCTCATGGCTCTCATGACCAGCCATGGCTGCTGTCTCAGAAGCAGCATTAATGAGCTGATTGAATGCACTCATACTAAGGCCAAGGCTGCCTGCAGACAATTGAGCACAAGTTGGTCAATGCCTGTGCACTGACCTGTGCCAATTGTATGCTCCATGTCAGTGTCCATATTCAGGTCATCATCATAGGGGATGTCCAGGTCATCGGACTGCATCTCATCGTCTTCAAAGTTG
>JAGFNK010000939.1:0-17978 GCA_025769875.1 Russula earlei
CTTACACAGGCCTATCGTACATGGGACTTACGTTCTCATGGAGTCCTTAGTGACTCGCATTTACATGCACGCATTCTCATGCGGGCATCGACTTAGCATGCACGCATTCTCATGCGGGCTTCACGTTCATACGCACGCATTCTCATGCAGGCATCGGTTTCACGCACACACATTCCCATGCGGGCACTTATCTCGGCTTCGCGCTCACGCATTCTCATGCGGACATATGTCATCGCCAAGATGCGGGGGGATCCATTGCCATTTTCTTATTAGTTCACATCCTCTCTGCCGATGACATCATTATCTTAGGTGACCCTCACGGTCTCAACGCTCACATCTACAGGGAGTGCTCACATCTACGGGCACATTATACATCCTTGTCTATATGCTATGAGTTGACAGATCTAGGCGAGATTGCATCATATCTCAGGATCTGCGTTACACGTGATCACTCGGCTAACACAGACATCGATCAATCAAGGTACATCTCGGATCGCTTCGGGATGGCGGATTCCACTCCGCTCCACTCCTGTAATCTCGGAGGTCTTACCTCGGGATAGCAGACTTCCGTTCAGCTTCCGCATTATGCTCCGTTCCAATGTGGAAGTCCAGTTGATCAAGCACTCCGGAGACGCAACGCCTATGGCAATTAGGGAATATATTAATGTTTTAACGGCGGCCTCCCCTATGTGCAGATCTGAACACTTCACTGGACACTTTCCTGGCAGTCTCTTGACTGCGTCTACGATTTCCTGGCAGTCTCTCGACTGTGTGTTTACACGCGTTCACACACGTTCACACTCTCCTTTGCAGTCTCTTGCCTGCATACACATATTCATTTGGAGTCTTTCGACTCGCAGTCTCTCGACTCACCAACTCTTTAATCACTTGCATTTCACTGCAATACCTACCTCATCAAGACGTCCACCTGCTGATGGTCTTACCACACTGCACGCCCACGCGCGACACCAGTCCTTTCATTACTGGGTTAGATCTCTCTTGATCTAATCTACCGACTGTCTCAATCACGGGGGGATGTTGAGATTATCATTGATTTGGGTGATTTGGTATGTTACCACTACCCTGGGATGTTGTGATGTAATCACAGCTCAGATGCGTTGATGCGTCGGTTACATGGACCGGGCATCACCAGCTCAGCTCATATGCTGAGATCTGTGTTACTTACAATGATAAGTTAATTGATGACAATCGGTAGCTACTAATGACTGATCCTTGTATGATCTTTGTTTCTTATTGATGATAGCTACTTGCAGTGTACTTAGAGACGCTCTGGAGTACTTAAGAGCATCGTATTTCGATAGATCACTTCAGTCTTGTCTTACACAAATACTGAAGTGAGTACTTACTGTTTCCTATCTTATCTCTCACATCTAATCACGTGTTGTAGATATCTTTTGATAGGTATTACTGAATTACAGTCTTGTCTTACACAATACTGAAATATCTTTTGATAGATCTTAAGGATCTTATCGCTCTTATCATAACCTGCGCCCATCTGCTTCAACATTCCAATGCACGAACAACCTCTGCTATTACTGTGGAAAGAAAAATCATATGGCAAACCAATGTAGAGCAATGAAAGCAGCCCAAGGACATCAAAGACAAGGTTCTTGCCCCCAAACAGTCAGAGCCACCACTATCCAAGATGAGAACATTGAACCAGCGCAAGAAGAACCCATACCTGTTGCATCCCTGACAACTTGGAGACAAACACTTGCAGATTCGATCCTCTGCCCAAGATCTGCTCCTATGGATTTTTAATTGGACCCCCTTCTGCACTGAGAAGGGATGTGGTCCAAATCAGTATGATACAAAGAGAAATCAATTACCCCAAAGTTTTTACCAAGAATATTTGCTCCCCGTCCATTGCCTTAAAAGTGACTCTTGTGGGGAAGACAAGTGGCAAAGAAATTGGTGCAAGAGCCTTACTTGACAGTGGGTCAGAAGGAATGATAATCTATGAACAATTCACCCAAAGACACCACCTGCACCTCCGAACTATGACCAAACCCTTGCCAGCACAAAATGTAGATGGAACACAAAATGCCAATGGACTGATACCTTTTAGCACCATTCAAAGACTTTGTATTCAAGCGCATACAGGCGCTACTCATGATGAACAAGCAGAATTCCTTGTCACTAATATTAGAGATCACAACATCATCCCAGGAACAGATTGGTTACGACACCACAACCCAGATATCGATTGGGCAAATGATACAATCACACTAAAGAACTGCCCCCAAACCTGCCTTACCACGCACCTGAGTATAACCATTGCATCTGCATCTGGAACATGAAATTACCAAATACAAGCGCTTACTTTCCCTGAAGAAGAAGAACCCGAGTTCGCAAATGTCACTGCACTAATCTTCCCAGACACTGAAGGATTATTGAATCCATGTGTTGATGAACAGATCCATGATGCATTTAGCCCAAGAACAATCAACATAAGAGCCAAATCAACCACAGCTACCAAGCTAGCACATTCAGAAACACCCCCAAAGACACTAGGCAAACTTATCCCTACCCAATTCTTGAAATGGCAAAAGGTTTTTGATGAACAAGCTTCTCAACACCTTCCTGCTCACCAACCATGAGACCACACAATCTGTCACCGACTGGGGGCGGTGTCGCTGACAAATCATTTCACGCGCGAGACGTGCGCACCGAGTCGAGCGAGACGACGAGTTCTCGCGAGAGTCGGGGATCTCGGTGACAACACAGCGAAGGCTAGTGTGTACCACGGAGAGGAAATGTGATAGAAAAGTCTTCGGGTTCGAAGACTTTGAGAAGAGGGAAAGTTTCTGAGTTGATTGCTTGATTCTCTGCAAGCCTACAGTTCCGAAGCTAGAATCCAGTGATATTCACAAGAGAACAAGCTTAAGGCTTGTTCTCTGTTATTGACAGGTTTATATAGACAACTATGTCCTATATCAAATAGCAGACATGAGGTAGCAACGAGACGGTCTGGACTGGAACACGCTGGAAAGTAGTGGTACATGCGAGGCTGAGTGAGTCATACAAACGCGCGGGAATCGTGAGGCTTGTCCAGGTTGGCTTGTCCGGTTGCCGGTTCGGTCCGAGGGACCGGTATCTGTGACATCACCCCCTTGTTAACGTCTAAGCAACATAGGGGATAATGGTGGAGCGACAGTGGTGGGTATGGAAGTGAATCTGGTCACGAGGGACTCAACATATTTTCTCGGGTCTGCATCGTCGATGGGGACTTCTGCAGTAGTCGGCTATGTGTCCTTGGCGGTTGCAAAGAATGCAGACGGCGATCTTGGAGCATTCAAAGGTATCGTGTCCTCCGTCCTTGCACCAAGCGCATCTGTCAGAGAGTCGGGGGGAGAATTGGTACCACGTGTCAAGACACGTACTGCTGATCACTAAGGACTCAGGAGCAGGTGGGCAAGGGTCGGAACAGATGATATGCGGCGAAGGCGGCGTTGAACAAGAGGACAAGCCAAACGACGAGGAGGTACCAGATGGGAACTGGTAGGTGTTGCAAGAGACAAAGGCGAAGGCTGGAGGCCAGTGTAGCGAGGGGACTTTAAACAAGGCGGTCGTTGAAGAGTACCTTGGAAGCGAGGGGAATCTTTAGACTGAGCGGTCACAGGGGAGTACCCAGGAAGATGAGAGTATCACAAATGGACAGTCTGACGACTGCCATGCTTCGTTGGGGCTTATATACAGTGTACAAGGTCGATTACAAAGCACTGGAACTATTCTAGACTCTTTGGTACCATCCAATAGGACTACAGAGGCATAAACTTGCTTGTGTCAACTTTCAGGCTTACTGAGCGCATTACTGATCATTGTGGAGTGATGACATCATTATGATGTCACTGTGGAGCGCTTAGTGAGCCTATGAGGTCACTGTGGAGTCGCTCAGTCAGCCATGATGTCATTGGAGCCTTGATGACGTCAGATGATTTATGCAACAGTTTCTAAGAGTTTGTGCCACTGTTTCGGGTCCATGGTGGCTGGGTGGCCATGTGGCTGCCACGCGATGATTACCCGATTAGGAAACCGGTGCCTGGTCGTGTTAGAATGCCTTTGCAATAGCAATATCTTGTACCACAGGAGGGATAGCCCAGAAAATGGAAGGGAGTCGGCAATGCAAAGTGAGAGAGGTCTTTCTTGAGTAAAATAGGACAATCTTCGGCCAGGACTTGGCCTTGGTTCATAACACCACGGATTGAGGAGAGCTTGTTTAGCGTCCTGATGTTCTTGTTCGGTGAGCTGAGGCATAGTCCCGAATAGGATGCATGGTTCGAGGCGAGCTTTAGCGTTAGCTTTAGCGTTAGCTTTAGCGTTAGCTTTAGCGTTAGCTTTAGCGTTAGCTTTAGCGTTAGCTTTAGCGTTAGCTTTAGCGTTAGCTTTAGCGTTAGCTTTAGCGTTAGCTTTAGCGTTAGCTTTAGCGTTAGCTTTAGCGTTAGCTTTAGCGTTAGCTTTAGCGTTAGCTTTAGCGTTAGCTTTAGCTAATTTGACTTCTGAATCTCTTACTTCCCACATCATGTCGTGGTATCTTTCTCGAGCGGTGACGAGGGAATTTGCCATCTGTCGTGTTTTCTTTATGGCGAATCGATAACGACGTACTTCGGCCTCTAATGACAGGTCTTGTTCGAACCTAAGCGCCTCATCTATCGCTTTAGTGTGTCTGAGGCCCTCTTTGAACAAGAAGGCATCTTTTTGCGTAAGGAGGGGGCGAGGGTAGGGATCAGCTCGAGCTCGGATAGGGATGCGGTGAGTGGGACATCCAGGGCCGTAGGTGGCTAAGAGAGAGGGGAAGCCGTATGCAAGATCAGGGAGGACGAAGCGAGGGGGGGAGCGTGTCTTCCTCATTTCCGGGGTCTGGAATTAGTAATTCTAGACCTAGGTCTCCTTCTTCCCATCCTTCTCCAAGTTCCTCTAGTTCTGAGCGTTGTACATGGTTGATGGTTGGCTCATAGACAGGAGGTGGTGTCCTCTCGAGGTTTATTGGGGCGAAGTTCTCGTTTAGTACGACTATGTTTCCGACTCATTGGATGGTGGGTGTAGTGATGCGTGGGGGGATTGGATTAGGGTCGGGTGAAGGGGTGCGAACGTGATAGGATGGACTGCGAGTTCTTATGGGTGTGTTGGTCCCTCTGGTGGGGGATCGATTGCCGAAGGCACGTAGTATCATGGTGAGGGAGTCGTCTTCCCACAGTTCGTGTGCTTGGACAATCATAGTGGCATGCTGTGCGGTGCGTCGGATGAGTAGTCTGGTATTGATAGTGGCTGCTGTCGAGGGGGATGGCTCTCTAGACAGTGGTAGATGGATGAGCGTAGGAGAATATGGAGGGGTTGGTACGAGAGTGGCAGTGGAAGCGGTAGGGGAGTTCTGGGTGGATGACATGTTGTTGTATTTGGGGGTGAAGTGGTAGGGGATGGTCGTTTGTGAGTGGTGTCTTTTTATACCTTAGGTCGTCCAGCCGAGGCGGAGTAGTATTCTTTTAGAAGTTCTGGGGTGTTGAGATCGTAGTGGTTAACCCATGAGTCATCTGACGCAGGGTACCCTTTCCAATGCACGAGGTATTGGAGCTTACGTGTTCGTCCAAATCTTCTTGTGTCTAGAATCGCTTCAATTTCGTATTCTTCTTCATTTTCGATGGTCGGTGGAGGTCGTGTAAATGGCGTGCCATATTCCTCCGTCTCCTTATAAGGGAGAAGTAGGTTGACGTGAAAGACGTCGTGTATCTTCATTGACGGCGGGAGTTGTAATTGGTACGCAACTTTGGAAATTCTTTTTGTGATAGGGAATGGGCCGTATCTTTTAGGCATTAGTTTGCATGTTCCTCGTGTCTTGAGGTTCTTTGCTTCTAGCCATACAAGGGTCCCTTCTTCCATCTCTTTGGTGTCGGGTTTTAGGGGTTGTTGTTTCGTTCAAGAAGTTGTTGGGCATCTTGTCTTGCTTTTTCCAGTTGTTTCAGGCAATTCGTGGATGAGGGTATGTTGTTGTCTTCTAGACTGATGTCAATTTGGGGTTTGAATCCCATGAGGAGTTCGTGTGGTGATCTTCGTGATGTTTCATGCTTCCATGAGTTGTGCGCGTATTCTGCCAAGGGGAGCATTTTTGCCCAGGAATGTGGGTGAGTCGTGGTCCAGGGTCTTAGATATTGTTCTAGCCATGCGTTCATCCGTTCTGTTTGTCCATTGGTTTGGGGGTGGAACACGGTGGACATGTTTTGTTTGATGCCTAGATTTTTACATAAGGCTTTCGAGAAGTTTGATGTGAATTGAGGGTCTCTGTCGGAGATGATTCTTTTGGGAATGCCAAACCAGGGCACGAGGTGTTTCAGATATTCGTGTGCAACACCTGTTCCATCAATCGTTTTGTTGCATGGGATGAACTTTGTCGCTTTAGAGCATCCTTGATCGACTATGGTAAGGACACTGTCAAATCCTTCTGATTTTGGTAGGTCGGTGATCAGATCCATAGATACGTATTGAAAAGGGCCTTGTTCAACGTGTGTGTCGAGTGGAAAAGTTGTGGCTTTCTTTCTAGGTATGTTGGTTTTGGACTCTTGGCATTTGGCACAACCTTTGATGTATTGTTCTACGAATTGTCGTAGTTTGGGTCCTTCGTAATGTTGTTTGACTAGGTCCCAGGTATTTGCTATTCCAGGGTGTCCTGCAAAGGGGGTGTCATGGAATTGTCTTAGGATTTCTCGTCGTTTGTCAATTTTGTCTGGTAGGTAAGTTTTTCTTGCAAGGATTTCAGGTGGTAGTAGTGTGGTTTTTTGTTCTCCTACCCCCTTGTTAAGGTCTTTGCGACGAGAAAGTGTATCGGCGATAGTGTGTGTGTGTCCAGGGACGTGTTCCATAGTGATGTTAAAGTCTTGCATATATTGCATCCATCTGGCTTGTCATCCTGTTAATTTTTGTGGTTCTTTAAAATATGTGAGGTTTTTGTGGTCGGTTCTTATTCTAACTGGTTTATCGGCTCCTAGGAAGAATGGTCGTCCACTTTTCAGTCCGAAGATTACTGCTGCTAGTTCTTTGTCGTGGGCGTCGTAGTTTCTTTCTGCATCTAGTAACATTCTGGAGTAATATGCGATTGGGTGTAAACCGTCTTCATATTCTTGAGATATGACTGCTCCTACGGCAAATCCTGATGCATCGGTGTCCATCATAAATTGTTTCGTCCAGTCTGGGGTGCAGAGTACCGGATAGGATATGCAAGTTTCTTTTAGGATTAGAAAGGCTTGATCCTCCTTTGTTGTCCATTCCCATTGTTTATTCTTTTTTGTTAGATCGTTCAGTGGTCTGGCTTTTATTGAAAAGTTAGGTATAAAATTTCGGTAGAAGTTACAGAATCCTAGGAAACTTCTGACTTCCTTTAACATTGATGGTGTTGGCCAATCTTTGATTCCTTTAACTTTGACGGGGTCCATGGTTATCTTGCCTTCTCCTATGATTACTCCAAGGTATTCTACCTTTGTTCTGTGAAATTGACATTTCTCTGGTTTGAGGTAGAGATCGTGTTGCTGTAGTTTGGACAGTATGTGGTTGACCTTGGACGCGTGTTCTGTCTCATCATTTTTAGTAGCAATGATGATGTCGTCCATATAGATCTTTAGCCATCCTTGTGCGAGTTCTTCTTGGAAAATGTCGTCCATCATTGTTTGGAAGGTAGCCGGGGAGTTTGTCAATCCAAAGAACATTACCGTGGGTTCGAACAGTCCATCGCTGGTCTTGAAAGGCTGCTTTCCATTCGTCTCCCTCTTTGATTCGAATGTTGTTATAGCCCCATCTAACATCAAATTTGGTAAAGAGTTCTTTTCCTGCTAAGGCGTGAATGAGTTCTGGGATCAATGGCAGTGGATATACATTGGGTATTGTCCATTTGTTTCAAATTCCTATAGTCTTGCACTGGTCGGAATTTACCATCCTTCTTTTTTATAAGGAAGAATCCACTGGCATATAGTGAATTAGACCTTCTTATCTGTTTAAGTCGTAAATTTTGTTCGAGGAATTTTCCCTGTTCTTCCTTTTCTTTAGGTGAGAGGGGGTATACTCTGCAATTGATTGTTGTCAGGGTGTCTTGTTTTAGGTCGATGGCATGATCCCATTTTCTTGGTCCAGGAAATCTCTCTGATTCTTGTTCCATGAACACCTGTCCGTATTGGTGGTATCGATGAGGGACTATCTCTTGCCAAGTTTTTGATTTTTCCTGTATTTGTGATTCTGCCAATTGTTGCGCGATAGTAGTTTTGCACAGTTGGGTTTGTAGCCATAATTCATCGCCTTCCTCCCAGCCTCTTAGCGTTTTGATCCAAGCTGGAGTTTCTTGGTTTCCCTCTGAGTGTGATCCTTCCCATAATGGTTCCTTTGGACCAATTTATTTTTGGATTGGTCGACTCTAGGAATGGGTATCCCAGGATGATATTGTCCTGCCCTATGTCTGCAACTAGGAATTGATGTGTATTTTTTTGTCCTAGTAGCTTTAATTTCAATTGGACAGTTTGAGTAACTTTTCCTGAATGATTGAGTGTCCCGTCGACGTTTTTGACATTCCTGGCCGGAATTAACTCTTTGGTTTGTAAGTGTAGCTCTTTTGCCGTCTTGGGAGATATGAAGCATTCAGTAGCCCCACTGTCTATTAGGGTTTTTCTTTCGGCTTTGTTCAATCCAATGTAAATAGTAACCATGGTCTGTATTGATTTTTTCTTAGCATGGTACACTGAATCCATATTTAAGGCCCGAGCGATCGCCGTTGCACTCAGGCGTCCGAAAAACCCTGTTCTTCGGTCTTATCATTCTCTTCTGAAAGCATCTTGATGAAGATCTCCTTGTCTTCCTGGGATAGGGCCTTTGCGGCATTGATGACTTTGATGGCCGTGTTTTCCTCGATGATTTCCACCACAGAGGATTCGGGTGTGGTGATAGTGTCGGTGGCACGTGCGCGAGTTATTTCGCGTTTCGGTTTCGTGGGGCAGTCGCGGGCCAAGTGTCCTCGGAGAGAGCAATGGAAGCACCTTCCTTCTTCTCTGTGTTTCTGTTTTTCGGCTTCGGTGGTCGCCTTGCAAGCGGCACCCACGCTGGTGTCCATCGCGTTTGGGTCGCGCGGTGGGAGTCGCGGTCGCGCGGGTGTGGCGTTGTTTTGATTGTTCCCGTGGTTGGCCCATGTCGAGTTGACGAGTCGTCCCCAGGGTTTGTTGTTCTGAGGTTGGTTGAAGTTACGTCCACGACTGCTGGAGTGATCAGACAGGATTGCGCATTTGCACATCCAAACTCAGTGGTGTTTCTGTGCCGCTGCGACCCAGTCAGCGAACGACGTGGGATCTTCGAGGTCGAGGCATGACTCGACTAGGGATCGTGGGAGTCCCCAAGCGAACAGTCTCATGACTGTAGGTTCGTCGAGATCAAGTCCTGCTCGTCTGGCCAGTAGTTGGAATTCTGAAACGTAGTCGTTGAGGAGTCCATCTTTCATCTTGAGTTCTTTAAGTTTGTCTTGGGCTTTTTCGCGTTCTGCGTAGTCAGTAAATGCACGGCAAAATTGTTGTCGCAGTGCTTCCCACGCTGTAAGTCCGAGTGGTACGTTGGTGGGATCGTCTTGTATGTCTTCGAGCCACTGGTCCATGGCTTCAAGCCATCCTTCGACTTTGGGTCCTTTCATTAGTGAAAGGAAATATGCACACTTCTTGATGGTATCTCTGGCAATCTTACTGTCGTGGTTCATAGACATGAACCTGTTGAACGCGACCAAAAATGCATGTGTACGCGCGCGGTCACCATTGAAGAAGTCGGGGGGAATCCCTTCGAGTTTTCCATTGTCGGGGCCGCGTGCGTTACGGTCGCGGTCGGTGTGTATATCGTGGTCGTCGGGGTCAGGGTCGGGGCTCGGAGGTCGCATTCCACATCCTCCAAATCCTGTGAATGAGGGGCGGAAAGGGGCTTGCGCCGTCCCGGACGATGCGGGTTGAGGTCTAGTTGATTCAGGTTCGGTGGCGGTGGCAAAAATGTTCGTCGTTGTCATGGGTTCGAGTTCCATTGGGGCTTCGGTAGGCGGAGCGGGCCCGGGTGTCGGAGCATGGCTAGGGGCCTTCGAGTTGGGGACAGGTTCTCCAGATGCTGTCAGGGTTGTAATGTTAATACCTCTGAGAGGGCTTTGCTGGAGCTTGAAGGCCGCGTGAGCGACACACATCGCTTCCCAGGTATCGCCGCGTCTCGCGATTTTGAACCAGAGGCCAAAGAGGTGGCCTAGGGCTACTTTAGCATTTTTCCAGTTGACGTAGTAGCCGGTCCAGGGTACGCCGTCCGTTCGTATGGTATAGAATTCAACGCCGTCGTCGAACATGGTTGCACTAGGGACATTCTTTTCTTGATCAGGGAGCAGCTCAAAAGGACATTTGAGGGCTGCTAGTCCTTCAAGAGTTGGTGTGCTGAGTCCTTTAGTTTTCCAGTCTCGAGTTGTGGTCATGTTGATGAAAAGACAGATATATTCGTTTGTGAGCATGCGGTTCGGGGTCAAGGGTTCAGAGGTAAGCTTGTTCTAATGTCACCGACTGGGGGCGGTGTCACTGACAAATCGTTTCATGCGCGAGACGTGCGCACCGAGTCGAGCGAGACGATGAGTTCTCGCGAGAGTCGGGGATCTTGGTGACAACACAGCGAAGGCTAGTGTGTACCACGGAGAGGAAATGTGATAGAAAAGTCTTCGTGTTCGAAGACTTTGAGAAGAGGGAAAGTTTCTGAGTTGATTGCTTGATTCTCTGCAAGCCTACAGTTCCGAAGCTAGAATCCAGTGATATTCACAAGAGAACAAGCTTAAGGCTTGTTCTCTGTTATTGACAGGTTTATATAGACAACTATGTCCTATATCAAATAGCAGACATGAGGTAGCAACGAGACAGTCTGGACTGGAACACGCTGGAAAGTAGTGGTACATGCGAGGCTGAGTGAGTCATACAAATGCGTGGGAATCGTGAGGCTTGTCCGGGTTGGCTTGTCCGGTTGCCGGTTTGGTCCGAGGGACCGGTATCTGTGACACAATCAATCTGAAGCCAGGGATTGCCCGACGTGATGCTGGCATCTATCGACTTACTCCCAAAGAGTTACAAGCCCTAAAAGAATACCTAGATGAACATTTGAAAAGAGGCACTATCCAACCATCAAAAGCAGCTATTGCCAGTCCATTCTTTTTTGTAGAAAAGAAAGGAGGAAATCTATGACCAGTACAAGACTACAGAACCCTAAACACAGCAACTATCAAGGATGCCTACCCACTACCACTGATTCCTGAATTAATTGACAAACTCCAAGGAGCCCAATACTTTACCAAGTTTGATGTACAATGGGGATACAACAATATCTGCCTAAGGGAGGGCGATGAACACCTCGCAGCATTCAAGACACCATTAGGACTCTTCAAACCTTTGATAATGACATTTGGTCTCTGCAATGCCCCAGCCACTTTCCAACGCTTTATGAACACCATCCTAGCGAAATACATTGCCACAGAACAAGTGGTCGTTTATCTAGATGATATACTAATCATGGCACAAACCTTGAACAAACTAGATGACTGGATGCATAAAGTCTTAAAAACACTGCAAGATCATGACTTGTATCTGAAACCAGAGAAGTGTGCCTTTCAACAAACCTCAATTAGTTACCTAGGCATCAATATCTCCCAAGGACGAATATTCATGGATCAAGACAAGCTAATAGGCATTACAAAATGGCCTACTCCAACCAACATTACCAAAGTACAAGCATTTCTAAGAATCTGCAACTTCTATTGATGGTTTATCCACCAATACTCACAAATGGCACAACCCTTGTTTAACTTATTGCTGTTTTCAGCACACTTGGCAGAGTTTGAATTCCACCCAAATCGGCGCAGAAAACCCTCTCAAACGTGTGGGATGAATATCTCCCTCAAAACAGCTTCAATTCATATGAAATTCATTGTCCCTGAATCGCCTGAATGAGGGCTAGGCAGCCCCATTGTTTTCATGAGATTTGAGTGAGAATTGGTGGAGCTGGACTCAAGGCACCTCCACATGTGTATTAGATGAATTACAACTCAAAATCGCAGTCTATATCTATTATTTTTCCCTCATGTTGTACCAATGGGCTGTCTTGAGGCAGCCCCATAGTGTTTTTGACTCAAGCATTGTGGTGTGCAACGTCGTTTCCCTCATATCGTGTGACAGTAGCATGGTCGTGTGGCAGGAAGGAGCCCCCCAGGAAGTGCACACCTGAGCCCATGGGGCGGTGAAGTGTGTCCAAGAATGCAGAATGACTTCATAAGACTGAAGCTCCAAAGAGGAGGAGCACCTAGCGGGAATGCGAGAATGCGTTTGTTCATTCGACTGCACTCAGGTTCACACATATGATAAGGGAACAACAGGGCAACTTTATTCAAGATGGTAGCAGATACAGGTGGGAACTAAGGCTAAGGGACAGGAAAAGCACAAAAGACAGGCATATGAAAGGAAATCTAGATGTGAGAAGGGGACCAAAGCTGGACAACGTGAGGTATTGAGTTGTGGTCTCCAGCAGCTGTGGTAGTGGCGTGTGGTGATTTGTGAAGGATGGCCGAGGCCAGGTGTGGTGACAAGGGGTGTGGTCAAGTCACGATGCGAGGAGGGGGAGACGATGCAAAGGAGAGGCTGGAGGGGGGATAGGGAGAGTGCTGGTGGGTAGTTGCTTGGGCACTGATGGTGCTGCCGAACGCGATTGCGGGTGGGACAATTGGAGAACTTGGATGGCAGATGCGAGGTAGAGGAGCAAGGGGGCATGGAAGTAGAAAGGGAGAGGGAAGACGGCGGCAGGCTGGGAAATGGATGCATAGGCGGTGTGCAGATCTCTGACTAACAAAATGAGAGTCTAGTAAAAAAGGGGAGAAAAGCATACCCAAATGTACAGTAGCAACACCATCCGATGGCAACGAAGATGGCAGTGTGGTACAGGGCTCTTTGGCTGTGCATTGGGACTCGTTGGTGCATGGTGAAGGCAGGGGCATTGAGGGCGAGGGCGTGTGGCGGTTGATGGGGGCGAGGGTGGCATGCTGGCAGCAACAATGATGATGATGTGAGGACGAAGAGGAGATGGCATGAAAGGAATACAGACATATGTACTCTTGTAAGTGATTTGTGGCCAGCCATATAGCTGTGTGGGTGAGTCAACATTGAGGCCATGCGCCTTTGCGACAATTTTGCATGTCTTGTGGTCCATGCTGCTGGCCATGAAATCAGCTGTGCTGGCCTTTCCCTCTACAACCTGCTCCCCATGTTCTCACCCGCATCCACGAACTCGCTATGATGCCTGCATGGGCGCCTCATGTGTGGGCCCTGTTGTTGCATAAAGTGAGTGCGTAAAGAATTGTGTGGCTTATTCATCAACTGTCCACCTGTCCACTCCTACTCCAGGACGATGACAGGGTGTTCTTCCCTTCCCAGAGCTGCTCACCATACCTTACTCTACCCCTCCATTTCAACCCCCTAAACCCTCATGGGCTTGAAGCAACATGCCAGCCTGCACCAACACATACTACTGGCCAAAGGAAGGCTGCCCAAAAAAAAACTGGTGGAAATGAAAATGACAGCTCAGGCACTCCCACTCAACCGAAGTGTTCACAACCATGAGCTCAGGCTTCCAAGACATCCCTTCCTGCTATTGATGAGGATGGGGAGGAAGAGTTCTATGCCTATGTAAATGCAGAAGCCTGGGAACTCACTACAGCACACACACACGGACCACAAGACATGCAACATTGTCGCAAAGGCGCATGGCCCCAATGTTGACTCACCCACACAGCTATATGGCTGGCCACAAATCACTTACAAGAGTACATAAGTGCGTATTCCTTTTGTGCCATCTCCTCTTCGTCCTCACATCATCATCATTGTTGCTGCCAACATGCCACCCTCGCCCCCATCAACCACCACACGCCCTCGCCCTCAATGCCCCAGCCTTCACCATGCACAAATGAGTCCCAATGCACAGCCAAAGAGCCCCATACCACACCGCCATCTTCGTTGCCATCGGATGGTGTTGCTACTGTACATTTGGGTATGCTTTTCTCCCCTTTTTTACTAGACTCTCATTTTGTTAGTCAGAGATCTGCATGCCACCTATGCATCCATTTCCCAGCCTGCCGCTGTCTTCCCTCTCCCTTTCTACTTCCACGCCCCCTCACTCCTCTACCTCGCATCTGCCATCCAAGTTCTCCAATTGTCCCACCTGCAATCGTGTTTGGCAGCACCATCAGCACCCAAGCGACCACCCACCAGCACTCTCCCTATCCCCCCCCTCCAGCCTCTACTTTGCATCATCTCCCCCTCCTCATGTCGCAACTTGACCACACCCCTCATCACCACACCTGGCCTCAGCCATCCTTCACAAATCGCCACACACCACTACCACAGACACTGGAAACCACGACTCAATACCTCACGTTGTCCAGCTTTGGTCCCCTTCTCACATCTAGATTTCCTTTCATATGCCTGTCTTTTGTGCTTTTCCTGTCCCTTAGCCTTAGTTCCCACCTGTATCTGCTACCATCTTGAATAAAGTTGCCCTGTTGTTCCCTTATCATATGTGTGAACCTGAGTGCAGTCGAATGAACAAACGCATTCTCGCATTCCCGCTAGGTGCTCCTCCTCTTTGGAGCTTCAGTCTTATGAAGCCATTCTGCATTCTTGGACACACTTCACCGCCCCATGGGCTCAGGTGTGCACTTCCTGGGGGGGCTCCTTCCTGGCACACAACCATGCTACTGTCACACGATATGAGGGAAACAACATTGCACACCACAACGCTTGAGTCAAAAACACTATGGGGCTGCCACAAGACAGCCCATTGGTACAACATGAGGGAAACATAATAGATATGGACAGTGATTTTGAGTTGTAATTCATCTAATACACATGTGGAGGTGGCTTGAGTCCAGCTCCACCAATTCTCACTCAAATCTCATGAACACAATGGGGCTGCCTAGCCCTCATTCAGGCAATTCAGGGACAATAAGCTTTATGTGAATTGAAGCTGTTTTGAGGGAGATATTCGCCCTGCACGTTTGAGAGGGTTTTCTGCGCCGATTTGGGTGGAATTCAAACTCCGCCAAGTGCGCTGAAAACGGCAATAACAAAGAAAGAACACCCCTTCAAATGGGAAGATGACAAAGAACAAGCATTTAGAAGATTAATACAGGCATTTGCAATGGCCCCAATCCTCATGTTACCTGATCATACTAAACCCTTTCGACTCATCTGCGATGCAAGCGACTTTGCAGTCAGCGTGATCTTGGAACAACCTGATGAATTTATTATAACAGATATCACCCAATAGCCTATTTTTCAAAATCCTTGGACCCTGCACAATGAAATTACATGATCTATGATAAAGAACTCCTTGCCATCGTCTCATCCCTCTGGCACATCTGGCACTACCTTGAAGGCGCTACACATCCCATTGATCTGTGGATGGACCACAATAACTTGATGAACTTCATGACAAAACAGAAACTTACGTGATGACAAGCCCAATGGGCACTCCTCAGCAATTTTGACTTCACTATCACCCATCACCCAGGAACTATGAACAAAGCAGACGGTCTGTCCAGGTGGCCAGACTTTAAAGAGGGGATACAAAACGAAAATGATGGAAAGGTGCTCCTGGACGACAAATATTTCAAAATTAGAGCAACACGCACCTCTGCTACAGAACCAATCAGTGACCAAGATCTTCGACAACAACTACAATCCAGCAAGGACTATGACCCAGAAGTATCTAACACATTAGCAGTCATTATAAAGAACAGACCAAGACAGTTGTCCAAAGGTCTACAAGACTGGAACCTCAAAGATGGACTAATCATATTCAAAGGAAAAGTCTACATCCCAAACAATGATACCTTATGAAAGAAGATTCTGAAACTACACCATGATTCCCTTGCCACAGGACATCCTGGCCAGTGGAAAACTTATGAACTAATCAGCTGAAACTACTGGTGGCCAGGAATGCTAACCTACATTAAAAGTTATGTAGAAGGATGTGCAATATGCCAAAGCACAAAAAACTGCCCAAAGACAGAAACACCCCTTGTACCAATCACCCCAGCCAGAGAAGTCTGGAAAAGCATAATCATGGACTTTGTCACAGACCTACCAATTTCACAAGGCTTTGACAGCCTCCTGGTCGTCGTAGATCAATTCAGCAAAGCAATAATCATTCCTCCTTGTCACAAAATGATCACAGCAGAAGAAACAGCAACATTAATCATGAATAATGTCTGGAGAAGAGTCAGCCTCCCAAACCAAATAATATTGGACAGAGGACCCCAATTCATAGCAAAAGTCACTCAGGAACTATGGAAAAAGTTAAACGTGAAAGTATCACTTAGTACAGCATACCACCCACAGACAGATGGAGAAACAGAACGAGTAAACCAAGAACTTGAACAATACCTCTGAATATTTTGCAATCACCAAGCTGACAATTGGGCAGAACTGATTCCCTTCATGGAATTTGGACATAATGCCAGACAACACAGCACTACTAATAGACCTCCATTTGAGGTCTGGTACAGCTTTAACCCAGTATTTGCGCCACCCCTTGCTTTCACATCAAAGTTCCCCTCAGTTCAAGAACGATTAACAAAGTTAGACCAACTAAGAGAAGAAGTAGTGGCCTCTCCAAACCAAGCAGCAGAAGTCATGAAACAATCTGGACGTCAGACCCCAACCTTCTGCTTTAAAGAAGGAGATCAAGTATGGTTGGAAGCCACAAATTTACGAACTACTCACCCAAAGGCAAAACTAGCTCCTCAACGCTATTGACCATTCAAAGTCATCACTGCATACCCAGTAAACATTCACCTTGAGTACCAAAGTCCTGGAAGATACACCCAGTTTTTCACCATTCCCTGATTAAACCTTACAAAGAAACCATTGCCCATGGTCCTAACTTCTCAAACCCACCGCCTATACTAGTCGAAGGGGAAGAACAATACGAAGTCGAACAGATCTTAAACTCTCAACTCTCCCCAAAGCACAAAGGGATCCAATACCTAGTTAAGTGGAAAGGATACACTGCTGCGGAGAATACTTGGGAACCAGCATCTAACCTATAAAAAGTGCAATCACTTGTCAAAGAATTCCATTGGAAATACCCAAAAGTGCTTAAAACAGCTCCTACCAGGAGTAACCCCTAAACAGTAACTCCCACCATGACTTCTGTCAATGACTATCTCTATCCTTGTTACCAAAGAACTTTTCAAAGAATCCCTGCAATCACATGCACCCAATCAACCACGGCTATCACTAGAACAATCCACAATGCACAGGAAAATTCCCTGCGATCAAACAGACCTCGACTCTTCATATGCAAACTATTCCAAAGAAACAAGAAACCCTTACCTGTTGCAGGAGCAACAAGTCTATAAAGAGGGGATGAATGTTACGAACCAAGGCCAGATCCTGGCCATATATTGTCCTATTTCACCTAACGAGAAACCTCTCTCACTTTGCATCATCAACACACTTCCGTTTTTGGGCTACTCCTCCTATGGTGCAAGATATTGCTATTGCAAAGGCACTATAACACGACCAGGCACCTATTTCCTAATCGGGTAATCATCACGTGGCAGCCACATGGCCACTCAGCCACCAGGGTGTTGTGAAATGCAACCACAGATAGAGGGACCTCAGAGGAGGTGCTTAGTCATTGCCACCCTCTTGGGTCCGACTTGTGGGTTCAACACTATGTGACCCAACCTGGGGACCTCAGAGGAGGGGGTTGACATGCACTCACATGATTCCCTATATCCTGGTGCAATTAAGACAATGGCCAGACTGGGGATTGAATCCAGGACCTCCCGGATATATACCAGGTGCTCTAACCACTGAGCTACCTAGCCTTGGGTACAGCAAAGTGGATTAATCTATATGACAGATTGTATATCCAACACAGGGATC
>JAGFNK010000940.1:0-17966 GCA_025769875.1 Russula earlei
GGGTTCCTTGCCACTGAGGGACCCATTAACACCTTGTGGCGCTGCAGTGGCCATCTGGGGAGCTTGGGCGGCAACCTGGGGTGGTTGGATAGTGACTTGGGGTTGGGCTGCCATAATAGGTTCTGGGGGATTCTGTGGTTCAAGTTCCAGGGTTTCAATGGGTTCCTGATTTTCAGGGAGGTCCTCTGGTTCTAACGCAGGGGATTCAAAGGGTGTCTGAGTTTCAGCAGTATTTTCTGGTTCAGGGGGGTTGCCTTCTGTAGAGGAGGCTTCTGATTCTGATGGTGATTTGTAGAGCAGGTCGTTTGCCCTCCAGTAGCCTAGTCCCAGGCTATTTTGTATGAGTTCTAGGTCTTGGTGAGTGTAGAGTTGTCCTCTTCTGAGTTGCAGTTCAAACCAACAGTTGTTGATAAATTCAACAGGTAGTTCTTTGTTGTTTTCTGTGGTGACATAGCAGAGGAAGGTGTGGAAGCTATCCCAAGTGGCAGTTCCTACAACGTGTTGGGGGAGATCAGGGGAGGGTCTAGGTTGGATGCGGATCCAGCAGTTCGGTGGTAATTCAAGGTTGATCTCCAGAATGGAGTAAGGAAGCTTAGCTTGTGTTACGGTGTTGCAGCTGTAAGAGTGTTAGCTCAAGGTTCAGTGGGGCCAAGTCCCTGTGACTTGGTTCAAGGGGTTCAGTGGGGCTGGCTCAAGGAGACCTGATCAAAGGTTTAGCATCTCAAGGCTGAGTCAGACAATGACTCAGTCCGCAGACAGAGTCGATCTTCTGGTTTCACAGAAGAAGAGGATGATGAGAGAGAGGCAGAGGAGGAAGAGGAACACAAGGGTTCCTTGAGGTGTGCTCAGGTCAAGCAAGATGTAAACCAGCACAAGCAAGCTGTGATTGAGAGAGTATACAGGGCAAGGGATGCGACAGGAAACAGGACAAAGCTAAGCTTGGGGCATTCCCCAGCTTCTACAGGCGCTTAAATACTGTATGCAGTGAGGCTGTACAGTACTATATGCGGAACAATAGATAAAGATGAACCAATAGCAGAAGAGATTTGAACAATAGATGAAACACAATAGGTGAAACAATAAGAGACCATCAGCATCAAGGGGTGGGATGGTAGGTAAGGAAACAAGGGTGACAGGAGAGAACAATAGTAGAAGTAAGACAATAACAGAAGGGGTTAGAGATGAACCAACAAGGGGGTAATTCATGACACTCAACTCCTTGCACTCGTCTCGCATGTGAACAGATTTGTCAGTGACACTGCCCCCAGTTGGTGACATTAGAACAAGCCTCTGCTCTCTTGAACCCTTGACCCTGAATGCATGCTCACACCAAATATATTGATTTCTCTAAACATGTCCACCATGGCTAGAGACTGGAAGCTCAAATGAGAGCCCATGCCAACAAAGGAAGCCCTGGCAGCTCTGGAATGTCCCTTCAGACTGCTCCCAGATGCCACCAAGATAGTGCCAACAATGTTTGACAATGGCACTGAATACTTCCAAGTGGGAGACAGCTCTGCTCCCTGGTCCAGCTACTATGTCATCTGGAGAGGAGCTAAGGTGGCACTAGGCAACATTTATGGAGTCTGGTTTGAGATTGAGAAACTTGAGGACTACTGGGTAGCCTTGCGCGTTGCCTGACCAGCCTTCAAATTAGCTCAAAATCTCTTACCCAGGATCAACATGGACAGATTGACTCGCTCTGGAGCACCTCTTCCCAGCTCCAAAGCTCCAACATGTGCTCCAACACCTGGGCCTGCCCCTCATGACACTGATTCCAATGGAACAAGAGACGACTGTTCAAACGCAAGTTTTTCCACCCCAAGAAAATCCTCAACCCGAAGAACCCAGAGGTGTGTCATCCAGGATGGCACAAGCTCCCCCATGTGCTGCCCTATCTCTAGGTCTTAGAGGACACGGAAGACATCCTCCAAGCCCTGATCCTGATGACTATGACTACCCTACCATAGAAGACCCCTGCGCCCCTCATTCCAAAAACTGCAAACTTGAAGGAATCCTGCCAAAGACATTCACCAGAGACCGAGGATGCACACATGCATATCTCACTGCATTCAACAGGTTCATGATGATGAACCACAATTCTAAGATTGCTGCAGACCCCATCAAAAAGTGTGCTTACTTCTTATCTCTATTAGATGGTCTGAAGGTCAATGGATGGATTGAGACCATAGACAAATGGCTTCATATTGTCAAATGTGACCCAACTGAAATCCCTTTCAGGATGGATGCCTGGGAGGCCATGGAACAGAAATTCAAGCATGCTTTTACTGACTATGCCAAAAAGGAACGTGCCCAAGATTGCCTCCAAGAACTCAAGATGAAAGGTGATAACCTCGATGAATACATCGCCAATTTCAAGTTACTCTCTGGATGCATGGGAATTGACACCAACGACCCGACTGCAATGCGTCTCTTCGCATGCAGTCTCCCTTGTAGCCTCATCGAGTCTTGCCTCAACCTTGAAGACCCAATTACATTCATCCAATGGGTTGCAGTGGCACAGAAACATCATTGAGTTTGGATGCATACACATGCAATCCTCTTGGACCATGCGATTGCACATGGCCGCAACCCAAATGGAAACACAAACCACCCCTGGGCCTGCCTTTCAAACTGGGGCATGTGTGGCAACAACCAATCGAATGCGAACCCCACACACCCACGTCTCCCACCATGCAACCCGAACGCCATGGACACCAGTGCAAGTGCGGCACACAAGGTGACCACTGAAGCCGAGAACAGAAACATTGAGAAGAAGGAAGATGTTTCCACTGCTCCCTTTGAGGACACCTAGCTTGCAACTGTCCCACAAAACTGAAATGTGAAACGATGTGCGCATGCATCACAGACACCAGCACCACATCCAAATCCTCCATCGTGGAGGTGGTTGAAGAAGACACTGTTGTTTGGTTGGCAAGAACAGCAAAGGCGCTCTCTATTGAGGATAGAGAAGCTTTCATCAAAGCTTTAATGGGAGAGGAAGAAGAACAGGATTTTGTGGAAGCCTGAGCATATCGGCTATTGCCTGGGCCCTTAAAGTTGATTCAGTGTATAAGTCTCTTAGGAAATCAATACAAGTGAAAGTTACTATCTACACTGGATCAGACAAAGCTGAAAGACAAGCACTATTAGACATCAGAGCAACCAAATGTTTCATGTCCACCAAGACAGCTGAAGAGCTCCAACTCAAAACCCAGGAGTTAATACCACCGAGAAAAGTCAAGAATGTTGATGGCACCTTAAACCGATTAGGAAAGGTCACTTCAAAAGTGGAATGTGAACTGAAACTATTAGGCAAAATAAGTAGACACCAATTCCTCATAGCAGACATCGGACAAGATGCCATCATCTTGGGATATCCATTCTTGGAAGCAATGAACCCAAAAATTGATTGGTCCAGAGGAATGATGATGGGAAGGATAACACTAACAATGCAGACAACAATGCCAGACTGGGTCAAAACGATCCCAAACTGGGAGGAAGGGGATGAATTGTGGCTGCAAACCAAAATGAGAAAGACGACAGTGGCTCAACAATTAGCAGAAACTGCACTTGATGAAAAGGAATGGACCTGGCAAGAATTAATCCCAACCCAATATCCCCAATACAAGGAAGTCTTTATGGAGAAAGAATCGGAGAGATTTCCTGGAGAAAGGAAATGGGATCATGCCATTGACCTTAAACCAGATGCACAACTTTGATCAACTGCTGAGTATACCCCCTATCTCCCAAAGAAAAGGAAGAACAACAAAAATTCCTAGAACAAAACCTATGGCTCAAAAGAATCAGAAGATCAAATTCCCCCTATGCAAGCGGATTCTTCCTCATAAAAAAGAAGGACAGAAAGTTCAGACCAGTCCAAGACTACAGAAAACTTAACCAATGGACCAGACCTAACATCTATCCATAACCCCTAATCCCAGAATTGATACACACACTTGCTGGGAAGGCATTATTCAGCAAATTCAATGTCAGATGGGGATACAACAACATAAGAATTAAAAAAGGGGATGAATGGAAAGCTGCTTTCAAAACTAGCGATGGACTGTTTGAACCAACAGTAATGTTCTTTAGTCTGACAAACTTGCCAGCAACCTTTCAAACTATGATGGATGACATCTTTCAAGAAGAACTTGCCCAAGGATGGCTAGAGATCTACATGGATGACATTATTATAGCTACAGAAGACAACGAAACAGTGCACAAGAATAAAGTAAATCACATCTTGGCCAAACTCAAGAAACATGATTTGTACTTCAAACCCAAAAAATGCCAGTTCCATAAAAGAAAGATAGAATACCTTGGAGTCATCATTGGCAATGGAAGAGTAGAAATGGACCCTATTAAAGTGAAGGGAATCAGCAAATGGCCTACACCTCTCTCATTAAAAGAAGTTAGAAGTTTTCTGGGATTTTGTAACTTTTACAGAAACTTCATCCCCAATTTCTCATTAAAAGCATGACCACTCAACAACCTAACCAAGAAGAACAGACAATGGTCCTGGGGAGAAAAAGAACAAAATGCCTTTGATGAACTAAAAGATACCTGCACCAGGTATCCAGTACTCTACACCCCAGATTGGACAAAACAATTCTTCCTAGACACAGACGCATCTGGATTGGCACTAGGAGTTGTCATCTCCCAAAAATACAATGATGGTCTACATCCAATAGCATTCTACTCTAGAACACTACTGGATGCTGAAAGAAATTACAATGCCCATGACAAAGAACTAGCAGCAGTCATCTTTGGTCTAAAAAGTGGACACCCATTCTTTCTAGGAGCTAAAGAACCAGTAATCATCAGAACAGACCACAAAAATTTAACATACTTTAAAGAACCACAGAAACTGACAGCCTGACAAACTAGATGGATGCAATACATGCAAGACTTCAACATAACCATGGAACATGTCCCTGGACACACACATACCATTGCCAACACACTTTCTTGTCGCAAGGACCTTAACAAGGGGATAGAAGAACAAAAAACCACACTACTTCCCCCTGAAATTTTCTTGCAAAAACCCTACATACCAGACAAAATTGAAACACAACGAGAAATCCTCAAACAATTTCATGACTCCCCTACAGCAGGACACCCCAGAATTGCTAACACATGGGACTTAGTCAAACAACATTATGAAGGACTGAGACTATGACAATTCGTAGAAAACTATGTCAAGGGATGTGCAAAATGTCAAGAATCCAAAACCAACATACACAGAAAGAAAGCTCCACTATTCCCAATTGACACACACATTGAACAAGGCCCCTTTCAATATGTATCAATGGACCTAATCACCAACCTCCCCAAATCAGGAGGATTTGACAGCATCCTCACCATTGTTGATCAAGGATGTTCAAACGCAACGAAATTTATCCCCTGCAACAAGACTATCGATGGAACAGGTGTCACACATGAGTACCTAAAATACCTCGTGCCCTGGTTCAGAATTCCCAAATGAATCATATCCGATAGAGACCCTTGATTTATGTCCAACTTCTCTAAGGCCTTATGTAATAACCTGGGAATCAAACAAAACATGTCCTCAGCATTTCATCCCCAAATGGATGGACAAACAGAAAGGATGAATGCCTGGATAGAACAGTACCTACAACTATGGGCTGGACAGCAACAACATAGCTGGTCTAAAATGCTCCCCATTGCTGAATTTGCACACAACTCCTGGAAACATGAAGTCACACAACGATCACCTCATGAACTCCTCATGGGATTCAAACCTCAAATAAATGTCAACCTTATCAATGACAAGGTTCTAGCCAGCACTGACAGACTCCTAGAACTAGAAGATTCTAGGAAAGATGCACAACAACTTCTAGAATGAAGACAACAACCCAAAGGTCCAGACAAACTGGAAATGAAAGAAGGGACCCTAGTTTGGTTAGAAGCAAAAATTTGAAGACACAAGGGGCTTGTAAACTTATACCCAAATGATACGGACCATTCCCAATCAAGAAAAAGATTTCCAAAGTTGCCTATCAATTGGAACTGCCTCCTTCCATGAAGATACACAACATTTTTCACACGAACCTCCTCCTACCATACATAGAAACAGAAGAGTATGGCACCCCCTTTACACGACCTCCTCCAATGATCGAGGAAGAAGAAGAATACAAAATTGAAGCCATTCTAGATGCGAGAAGGTTTGGAAGGACACGTAAAATTCAATACCTTGTACATTGGAAAGGATACCCTTTGGCGGACGACTCATGGGTCGACCACCACGATCTCAATGCACCAGATCTATTAAAAGATTATTACTCCACTATGGCTGGACAACCAGATGCATAAAAGGACATTGCAAAAAGCCCCAACCTCCCTGTTGAACCATTCCTCAGAAGAAAATGACCTCTCCCACATCTTCACCCACTTCTACCACTACTCTTGTCCCTCTCCCTCCTTCCAGGGAAACCTCCCCCATTCCTGCTGGTACTATCAATTTCAGAACCCAGACCAGATGAGCAGCCAGACATGCTGTGATGATTGTCCAGGCAACCAAACTCTGGTCTATGCCTCTTCCCACCATCATTTGCAGTTTCACTAACCGATCTCCTTCACGTGGAGCTGCCCCTCATGTCCAAACCCCCAATCCTGTTCCCAGTCAACCCATCACCACCTCATCAGAACCCCTTCCCATACCACCCCAAACTGACACTCCCCCTCTCCAATATCCTCCACTGACCAACGACATCACACTCAACACAAACCCAACCACCTCCTCACAATCGGGCATAGAGGAAATCCCTCCTGACTATGCACCACCAAACCATCCTGCACCCATATTGACTGATGCTGAAGTGATGGGAGAAGACTGGACAGAGAATGATCCTCAATTCCGAGACCTTCTCATCCCAGACCTGGGAAACAAGGACAACACTACCGCCCCTTGATTCACCATGTATGACCTTGACTCCCTATACCCCACTGTCTTTGCCACATATGGGCCAGGTTGGCCCATTCATCCTTCTCACATCCGCGCTCATGCAGACCCCTATCCTCACCCCCTGCTCACCAAAAAGGATGCATTTCTCTTTCAAGAGACCATTAGACATACTAAATGTCAAGACTCACTGTTGAACTATCCAGTTCAAGAGCGAGTGTTACAACATTTTCCTTTTATGTCTACCTCTTACCTTTTGCTATGGACTGCTGGCCTTTGTACGTCCCTTTACTTACTGGTCTCGTGATCTCTTATGTCTTGTGATCTCTCTTGTGTTATCATGTGATCCATACACATCCAGGTAACACTGGATTGCTGTTACTTTCCCTTTGTTTGGTTCTCTTTTCTTTTATACTTACTTCACAAGTTTGACTGTGCAATGCTGCGCACTTACTGTGCAGCACAGTCACTTGGTTCTGACTCACTCGTGGCCTCATTTCTATGACTCCTACTTATTATGACTCATACTATCTAGTAGCACAGTCAAAGTGCAGCTATTGTGGGCTTCTCCTGTATATATAAGCTCAGTACTTTGTGACCAAAGCCCTAAGCTTGGTCTCTTGTAGAATCCAACCTACTCTTGTCCAACATATTCGCCTGCAACCCACACAACTCCTAATCCTCAAACCACATCCACCTCTCCATTTCATCAACTTTTCACACACACACACCATCTACCATCTACTCTTCACCTCTCCCTTCCTTCCCCAAGAGTCTCTCTTCACTCTACTGAGAAGAGCTCTCCTCCTTCAAGACATACCTTCCTCTCTCTGTGTGTTCAAGGTCTACAATGGACTTGAACGCATATAGCTAGTGGAACCAGCCCTAGTCTATCCCATTACAAACTTACCCTAGCTTCTTAATGGACCGAGTCGTACTAGGAGGGGTCTATTGGCCATAACCTGTTTAGCATAAAACACTTCAACTGCTGCAGGGATCCTTACTCATTACAACGGGAACCAGCCCGTTTCTTGAAACACACTTTACTATCAACTCAACTTCAGGCTTGAGAACTGACACGGCTCATTACCATGACAGTGAGGGATAAGCTTGAAGATGAGTCAATAGACATCCAAGATGGTGTGGGCAAGAAGTAGAGTCCAAAGCAGTAACAAATACCAAACAGGTATAGTTACTGGTAGAGTCGAGCAGGTATGCAGGGAAGAGGCCAGAATGGTCACAAGGGGATGGTCCTTAAAGGAGTATCCCAGGGATAGAGAGTGCCATAAACAAATGGACAGTCTGAAGACTGTCCTTTACGTTATTGAGTGCTTATATACTACAAGAGGACTGCTAAATAGGGAACAAGTCATATCCTTGTTATCAAGCACAATAGATGGATGAGTAAGAAGTCGGAGTACACTTACTGAGCATGCTCAGTCATGCTCAGTAAGCTGCTGAGTAAGAGGGCTCCAAATGATGAGTAAGAGCCTCTACTGTCCACATGTTCACTGCTCTAGTGCACATGCAAAGCACCTGATTCATTTGCTGTTAGTTAATTTAGGGCCGGTCATTTGGGGACTTGTAGTTTGGTTCAAGGAATAGAGTTGTCTATAAGGCCCCTTATATAGTTCTATTAGGGTCCTTAGAGTCGACCCTAATACTTCTATTAAGGTCCTTAGTATTGCTTTATAGTTTGTTCTATAGTCATTAGAGTTAGTCCAATAACGTGTTGTAGGGTCTTTAGTATTGTGTTAGTGCCTTTTGTAGGGCACTTAGAGTCATCCTGAAGGGTCTTTAGGGAGGCTATAATACTGTCTTTTATTGCTAAAATGGTTGCCATTAAGTGGGGTTTGCTGTATGTTGATTGTGCCGAGAATTGCTCGTGTGAAAATGCACACGCAATATTGTGGACACCTCTACTCACCCCTTTTGTCCGTGTGAACAGGGTGACACCATAGAGGCTAGGTTTCCTCTCATAAGGAAGGGTCCTTCAAGGGCCCTCTCCAGGAAATGGTTCATGACACCTGATGACCTGGAGTCATTCTATTGGGTCCTCCTTTATATGGTCATGAAATACTGACATTCTAAGTTTGAGGTCATTTCACAAGATATGCAAGACATATTTGATGGATACAGATACACGGGTCATAATCACATTGCCAAGGGTGGTAAAGGAAAGCTATTGTTCCTAGACTCAAGAGTGTTCAGCCCAACTTTTCCAAGAACACAATCAAGTCATTATCATGCAGCTGTCATGAACCACTTCCCAGAGAGAGCCCTTGAAGGACCCTTCCTTAGTAGAGGAAACCCAGCCTCTATGGTGCCACCCTGTTTACACGGACAAAAGGGGTGAGTAGAGGTGTCCACAATATTGCACGTGCATTGTTGCACAAGCAATTCTTGGCACAATCAACATACAGCAAGCCCCACTTAATGGCAACCCTTTTAACAATAAAGGACAGTATTAGAGCCTCCCTAAGGACCCTTTATGATGACTCTAAGTGCTCTACAAGAGGCCTTAACAAGATACTAAAAGCCCTACAACATGTTATTAGACTAACTCTAATAACCATAGAATGAACTATAAAGCAATACTAAGGACCTTAATAGAAGTATTAGGGTTGACTCTAAGGACCCTAATAGAACTATATAAGGGGCCTTATAGGCAACTCTATTCCCTGAACCAAACTACAAGTCCTCAAATGACCAGCCCTAAACGAACTAACAGCAAATGAATCAGGTGCTTTGCATGTGTACTAAAGCAGTGAACACATGGATAGTAAAGGCTCTTACTCATCAATAAGAGCCCTCTTACTCAGCAGCTTACTGAGCATGACTGAGCATGCTCAGTAAGCATACTCTGACTTCTTACTCATCTGTCAATCATGCTTGATAACAAGGTTATTGTCATGAACCATTCTCCAGAGAGGGCCCTTGAAGGACCCTTCCTTATGAGAGGAAACTCAGCCTCTATGGTGTCACCCTGTTGACACAAGCAAAAGGGCAATAAAGGACAGTATTATGGTCGACTCTAAGGACCCTAATAGAACTATATAAGGGGCCTTATAAGATAACACTATTCCCTAAACCAAACTACAAGCCCTCAAATGACCGGCCCTAAACTAACTAACAGAAAAGGAATCAGGTGCTTGCACGTGTACTAAAGCAGTGAACACATGGACAGTGAAGGCTCTTACTCATCAGGAGAAACCTTCTTACTCAGCAGCTTACTGAGCATGACTGAGCATGCTCAGTAAGCGCACTCCAACTTCTTACTCATCACTCTATTGTGCTTGATAACAAGGTTATGACTTGTTCCCTATTTAGCAGTTCTCTTGTAGTATATAAGCACTCAATAAAGTAGCGGACAGTCCTCAGACTGTCCATTTGTTTACGGCACTCTCCATCCCTGGAATACTCCTTTAAGGACTGTCCCCTTGTGACTATCCTGGCCACTTCCCTGCATACCTGTTTGACTCTACCAGTAACCATACCTCTTTGGTATTTGTTACTGTTCTGGACCCTGCTTCTCACCCATGCTGTCTTGGATGTCTACCAACTTGTCTTCAAACTAATCCCTCGCTCTTGAACTGGATAGTTCAACAGTGAGTCTTGACATCTGGACAGTCTCTACCAACCCGTGCTGACCAGTCAACTCATCAAGTGTCCAACAATATCCCAACCACTGGTTCTCTGGAGCCTCACACTCCTGACATCCAATTGCTTTGCCTTTCCCAATCTTTTCCACTTGTTCTGGTCCTGTCTCTGCCACCCGGACTTCCCCCCTGTCAAGACACGTACTGCTGATCACTAAGGACTCAGGAGCAGGTGGGCAAGGGTCGGAACAGATGATATGCGGCGAAGGCGGTGTTGAACAGGAGGACGAGCCAAACGACGAGGAGGTACCAGATGGGGACTGGTAAGTGTTGCAAGAGGCAGAGGCGAATACTGGAGGCCAGTGCAGCGAGGGGGCTTTAGACAAGGCGGTCGTTGAAGAGTACCTTGAAGGCGAGGGAAGTCTTTAAACTGAGCGGTCACAGGGGAGTACCCAGGAGTATGAGAGTATCACAAATGGACAGTCTGACGACTGCCATGCTTCATTGGGGCTTATATACAGTGTACAGGGTCGATTACAAAGACCTGGGACTATTCTAGACTCTTTGGTACCATCCAATAGGACTACAGAGGCATAAACTTGCTTGTGTCAAGTTTCAGGCTTACTGAGCACATTATTGATCATTGTGGAGCAATGACATCATTATGATGTCACTGTGGAGCGCTTAGTGAGCCTATGAGGTCACTGTGGAGTCGCTCAGTCAGCTATGATGTCATTGGAGCCTTGATGATGTCAGATGATTTATGCAACAGTTTCTAAGAGTTTGTGCTGCTATTTTGGGTCCTTGGTGGCTGGGTGGCCATGTGGCTGCCACGCGATGATTACCCGATTAGGAAACGGGTGCCTGGTCGTGTTATAGTGCCTTTGCGATAGTGATATCTTGTACCGCAGGAGGGATAGCCCAGAAAATGGAAGGGAGTCGGCAATGCAAAGTGAGAAGGGTCTCTCTTGAGTGAAAGAGGACAATCTACGGCCAGGGCCTGGCCTTGGTTCGTAACACCCCCATTGCAGCTCTTCCCCTTCCAGGGACTTATGTAGAGGACAACCCTCCCGACAATCAAGAGAACATTCCCCCGGTCCCACAAGGTTTCCTTGATCCTCCAGACTGCGTGGAGTACACCTTTCACCCCCACCAGTTTCAAGTTTATCGCATCCAACAGAACAAAGTAGAACACTGGTGCCCTTTGGAGGAGGCAGGACGACACAACACCCTTTCTACCATCCCTACTATAGGTCACTTGCTCCAGTGACCACCCACTGACATCTTTGTTTCCCCATTCTGGGCCAAAACCGCTCACACTTCTGCAGTACTGCCTGCCAACCACGACCTTGTCAAGCAATTTAGTTTGGCAAGCTTCAAAGTGTGTAGTTCTGTAGGGATACACCCTCCAGACATAGACTTCCCCTTTGGTCACCTCCACTACCTGTTTAATTCATCCATATATTGCCATCTGGAGACACTGCCCCCCTGCTTACCTAAAGATAGCTGAGGGAGGATATATATTGTTCGAGAACAGCTTCTCAAGCTCCCTAGACAACCTCCGTCTCTACCTCGCCTTGTCTCACTTTTGTTTCCTTCCCCGTCTCCCTCTGAATCCTCTGCTTACTTTGGATCCTCTTCACCCAAGTGTTATCAACATAGCTACCTAGTGCACAGTTCTTGAAAGTAAGAACTACCCTTGTAACACTAGACCAAAGAAATCAAAGCTTTTTCTGCAGTGCCTTCGAGATTCACAGTTTCCCCCAACCCGAGCATCGACTCCAAATATGTTACAACAAACCATTTTCCTTTTACGTTTACTTCTTACCTTTTGCTACGGACTGCTTGCTTGCGTACGTCCCTTTACTTACTGGTCTTGTGATCTCTTACGTCTTGTGATCCTTTCTGTGTTATCATGTGATCCATACACGTCCAGGTAACACTGGATTGCTGTTACTTTCCCTTTGTTTGGTTCTCTTTCCATTTATGTTCACTTCTTAGTTTCGACTGTGCAATGCTGCGCACCTACTGTGCAGCACAGTTACTTGGTTCTGACTCATTCGTGGCCTCATTCCTATGACTCCTACTTATTATGACTCCTACTATACTAGTAGCACAGTCAAAGCGCAGCTATTGCTGCGCTTCTCCTGTATATATAAGCTCAGTACTTTGTGACCAAAGCCCTAAGCTTGGTCTCTTGTAGAATCCAACCTACTCTTGTCCAAACATATTCGCCTGCAACCCACTTCACTCTCACAAACTTAACCCACAACCACCTCTCCATTTCATCAACTCTCAACACACCATCCACCATCTACTCTTCGCCTTTCCCTTCCTTCCCTAAGAGTCTCTCTTCACTCTCCTGAGAAGAGCTCTCCTCCTTTAAGACCTACCTTCCTCTACTCTCTCTGCGTTGTTCAAGGTCCCGACGGACTTGAACGCATATAGCTAGTGGAACCAGCCCTAGTCTATCCCATTACAAACTTACCCTAGCTTCTCAACGGACCTGAGTCGTACTAGGAAGGGTCTATTGGCCATAACCTGTTTAGCATAAAACACTTCGACCGCTGCAGGGATCCTTACTCATTATACACGGGAACCAGCCCGTTTCTTGAACACCTCTCTATCATCGACTTGCTTTTGCTTGTGAACTGACACGGCTAGTTACCGTGACATCAGACCAAGCTTAACGTTCCACCACAGCTTCTACCTCGAATACTCTTGCTATCCCTGAACCCTCTATCGAACCCGCTTCCTCATCTAACCCTCTTCAACACCGAACCAGTCACTCGACGCAACCAAGACAACCTACCTAATCGTATCACTGGTAACGCCTTTTGGCATCCCGACGAACCCGAAGTAGGATACTACCTCCGCATCGAAAACCTTTATCACCCTATCGAATTTATCAACGGACGTTGGTATAAACTTGATAGACTGAGAAGTCGGACTCAACCTTGAATACGCCACTCACGAAGGCCTTGTTCTCAATAACGAAGAACACGGTTTAGGAACTTGGGATCAATCAGACCCCCAGTACCAACTTTTCAATACCAACCTTCACCTTCTCTTGGAAGACATCGTTTATCTTCAGCAGAAGAATCCGAACGACCTTCCTCTCGACCTCGAACCAGACAACCTTCACCAAGGTTATCTCCTATACATCTAGCTGTAGAAGCCGCGCCAGCACCCGAACCACTTCCTGTACCACAAAGGATCTTTGGTATCGCTCGCGTACCCACTCCTAGACCTATTACCCCTCCTACTCCACCTTCACCTCCTACTCCACCACCTCCAGCTATGGCTGCCATAGTCCCAATCCCTTCTAACGGAGCGGTCAGGGGAAACCCACCATCTATCTTCGATGGAGATCGCTCCCAATCCTCCAAATTCATGAGAGAGTTTGCCATCTTTCGCAATATGAATGATGAAAACTCCCTCTTCAACAATCCTTATAGACGAGTTAACGCTTGCCTATCCTTTATAAGGGGCCCTAATGTGGACCATTGGGTTGACACTCAACTGGAAGCAGTCAATAATAGTGTCAACTACTCTGGGAATACTCAGGAACCGACGAAGCTCTATGGAACGACTTTAGAAATGCGTTTAACAATGCCTTCACTGACACTAATAAAAGGCAAAACAGCATTCAACAAATTAGCTGTTCTAAGGCAACAAGGACCTGACCTGGACTCTTATATTGCCACCTTTACCAACCTTGCCTAACGACGCAGGATATGACCTAAACGCAAATGGAACTCTAGACTATTTTGCTAGAGGTCTTAGTAGGCCACTCCTTAACAACGTCTTATCAAGGGAAACCCTACCTACCAACTTCACGGAATGGACTGAAGCGGCTAGAAAGGAACACAATAAATATGCCGTAAGGCAAAGCTATATGGGAGACATACGCAATATCGCGCGTAATCCCCAACGATTCCTTAACTTCTGTCCTACCAACACTACATTCCGTCCTCCTCCTGGACCACCTCCTAGGGCCAATCCTACGTTTGTACCAAGGAATCCTACGGGTCAATTTATTCCTAGGAGCAACAATCAAGTTGTTCCAATGGATGTTGATCGCGCTAGGGCTGTCAAGACTCACTGTTGAACTATCCAGTTCAAGAGCGAGGGATAAGCTCGAAGACGAGTCGGTAGACGTCCAAGACGGCGTGGGCAAGGAGTAGAGTCCAGAGTAGTAACAAATACCAGAGAGGTATTGTTACTGTGAGAGTAGAACAATCGCGCAGGGAAGAGGCCAGAGTGGTCACAAGGGGATGGTCCTTAAAGGAGTATCCCAGGAATGGAGAGTGCCGTAAACAGATGGACAGTCTGAGGACTGTCCGCTACTTTATTGAGCGCTTATATACTACAAGAGAGCTGCTAAATCTGGAACAAGTCATAACCTTGTTATCAAGCACAATAGAATGATGAGTAAGAAGTCGGAGGACGCTTACTGAGCATGCTCAGTCATGCTCAGTAAGCTGCTGAGTAAGAAGGCTCCTCTTGATGAGTAAGAGCTTCCATTGTCCACGTGTTCACTGCTTTAGTGCACGTGCAAGCACCTGATTCATTTCCTGTTAGTTAGTTTAGGGCCGGTCATTTGAGGACTTGTAGTTTGGTTAGGAAATGGTGTCATCTTATAAGGCCCTTATATAGTTCTATTAGGGTCTTTAGAGTCGACCCTAATACTTCTATTAAGGTCCTTAGTATTGCCTTATAGTTGTTCTATAGTTATTAGAGTTGGTCTAATAAGGCGTTGTAGGACCTTTGATACTAGGTTAGTGCCTATTGTAGAGCTCCTAGGGTCGTTCCAAAGGGTCCTTCGGAAGGCCCTAATACTGTCTTTTGTTGCCAGAAGGGTTGCCTTTAAGTGGGGCTTGCTGTGTATCGATTGTGCCGAGAATCGCTCGCGCAACAATGCGCGCGCGATATTGTGGACACCTCTACTCACCCCTTTTGCTCATGTGAACAGGGTGACACCATAGAGACCAGGTTTCCTCCTATAAGGAAGGGTCCTTCAAGGGCCCTCTCCGGAGAATGGTTCATGACAAGGGCGGCCACTACCGAGCAAGAGAAGAAACAACATCAAATTGAAGGACGTTGCTTCTTTTGCTCTAAACAAGGACATGTTGCACACAACTGTCCTAACAAGCCGACCACCTTCAAATCAATTCCTATGAAAACACGTCTGGTTGAAGTTATAGAACCAGATGAATACCAGGAACTGTACTACCCTGAAGAACAGGTCGACACCCATGTTCGTTTAGCTCAAACTGATGAACAACCAACCGAATATTATCAGGAAAATCCTCCTGATGATCAACCAGTCCAACAACCTACTCAACAGGAGACACAAACTTATAACGAAGGACCATCTCCTGAGGAAGTTGCGGCTATAATGTCTGGATATTCTGAAGAACAACGTTGCTCATGGGCTACTGCCATGGTCAATAACGGCGTGGATTTTCCCCCAGCTTGAATTACCTGGCCTTAATTCGAGCTGTCTTCCCTAGTGATGTATTTGTAGCAAGACTCAATTCAATCAAAGTTCCTGTTCAAATACGCACTAGTGGACGAAGGGCCGATCTTGTCGCTCTACTTGATAGTGGAGCAACCGACAATTTCATTCACAAGAATATCATCACTCGCTACAAACTCCCAGTTTCCACTCTACAAAAGCCAAAAGTCATGCGCAATGTAGATGGAACTCACAACAAAGCCGGAACTGTCACTGAAGCAGTCGACCTTTACATTCGATTTAAAGGACAAGAACATCGAATGTGCTTCTATATCGCTGAAATCTCAACTGATGACATGCTTCTTGGCTTCCCATTCCTCCGTGCTACCAACCCTGCTGTTGATTGGACCAAAGGAACCCTTGAGGATACTGTTGTAGCCTCTACTTGGGATGCCGACAAATGGATCAAGCGACTTCCTATACCCCCACGCTTTGATCCTGCTCCAATCAGAGTAGCAAAGATTAGCACATCTACTCAATTAGCTGCACAAGCAGCTGATCAAGATAAGAAGGACTGGAAGGATTTAGTTCCTCCCGACTATCATTGCTTTGAAAGGCTCTTTTCTGAAGAAGCCTCTCATCGCTTTCCTACTTCCAAACCTTGGGATCATGCCATAGACCTAATCCCTGATGCTCCATCTATGCTCAATTGCAAGATTTACCCCCTCGCACCAGTGGAACAACAGGCCCAAGATGAATTCCTGAAGGAACATTTGGAAAAAGGATACATACGTCCTTCAAAGTCACCATATGCCTCTCCTTGCTTCTTTGTAGGCAAGAAAGATGGTAAATGACGCTACGTCCAAGACTATAGACGTCTTAATGCAATCACTGTTGAAAACAAAACCCCCCTTCCTCTCATTCCCGCAATCATCACTTGCTTAGGAAGTAAACAATACTTCACTAAGTTTTGATGTACGATGGGGTTATAACAACATATGCATAAAGACGGTGATCAATGGAAGGCAGCTTTTAAACAACAAGGGCTTATTCGAAGAAGAACTCAATCATCACGATATGGAGTTCCACATCTATATGGACGATGGCATCATTGCCACACAAGCATCTAAAGGATGGGAGTACCATAAAGATCTCGTTACTCGCATCTTTAAGAAGCTTCAAGATAATGACCTCTTCCTTAAACCTGAGAAATGTCCAATTCCACAAAGAAGAAATGACTATCTTGGTCTCATTATCGGCAAAGGAATGATTCAAGATGGACCAATCAAGTCAATGAATTCGTTGATTGGAAAGCCCCTACCAATCTACATGAACTACGCTCTTTCCTTGGATTTGGGAATTACTATCGCAATTCATTCCAAAAGTATTCCAGATATCGTTCAACCTCTAGTCTGGCTCACAAAGAAGAACAAACCCCTGGTCTGGGATAACTACACAGAATCTTCGTTCAATATTCTCAAAAATATCTTCACCATTACCCCGTTCTTCGCAACCCAGACTTCAACAAACCTTTCATTGGGGATGCTTGATGCCTCTTCTTTCGCTCTGGGAGCCACTATATCTCAGCAATTTGAAGATGGGTATCCATCCTCTGGTATATTTTTCAAGATCCCTACTACCAGCGAAAAGGAACTACGATATCCATGACAGAGAACTACTCGCTATAGTATCTGTTCTTAAAGAATATCGACACCTGGCTCCTTGGGGCACGTCATGAAGTAACTATTCGCACAGATCATGCCAATTTGCCTACTTCGCAAACCCCAGGACCTTTCACCACGTCAAGCACGGTGGATGGCCCTTCTCCAGGAATACAATTTCAAGTTGACAACTATCCCTGGAAAGTCTACACTGTTGCTGATATTCTATCCACGACGACCTGATCAAAAGGAGAAAACACCATAATTAAAGCTATCACTCCTACCTGATCATGTCTTCAATGAGCACTTGCAGATGGCAA